>UXGD01007516.1:0-10812 GCA_900474315.1 Torymus auratus | reverse complement strand
TAGGTCTTGACATTTCACAGTTACAGTTAGTGTTATTTTAGAGTTCTTGACACCATGAACAATTGAACAGTCTATAAAACAATATTAATAAAGAGTACAAGATTCATATGCATTCAATGCAATCCATAACTGTTTTGACTTCAAAAAATAAAATTTTCTTTATATCAAAATGAGACTCAGCCGTTGGTTGAAAAGGTACACGAGACGACAATCTCTTTCCCAAACATGCATCGTACAGCACCTTTTGATACAATGTGTGGAAAGTTCGATTTTGAGCACACACTTTTTGCCGAGCGTGTTTAGAAACTGTTAGTTAGAAAAACTAACTTTTCGCACGGAGTCTCGAAAAGTATATATATATTTGAATAAAAATAATGTACAATAGAAAATAAATTTTTTTTAACAATTACAAACGCATTATATTTCTAGCTTAATATATTGAATCATTGTGTGATTATATTAATTAAATTAAACAGTTAATCTTTGTGTTTTTATTTATCTATTATTGTTCTGATTTTTAATTCATTCCACAAATTCTTTTAGTTTATTAATTACTAATAATAGGCAATCATTATGGTCTTCTTCATTTTCTGAATTCAATTTTGCAGAAAGTTTCTGAAAAGTAAAAAGTTTATATCTAAATTTAATTTATTCATTTTCACATTCATAAATTATTACACTTACTTCTATTATTTCATGATTATATTATTGTTTAAAAGCAGTATTTGTCCGTGGTTTTTACATAGAAACAAAATTAAAACATGAAATGTTTCTTTTAATATATACAGATAAGCTGGACTAGTTTAATTTATAGCATTCTGTCGCAAGTCAGTAATCATTTTCACTCACTGTCAATATTATTGAAAGGGCAGAAAAACTTAATGGCAACATTGTTAAGGTTTTTACTGGAAGTTTCTTATCAATATGATAATTAAAAGCAAGTATTTCCACGTCTTTAAGCCCTTAAACTCATCGAGCAAACGAACGAGAGCAGAGAACCCTCGCGACGACAGGCGAACGCAGTGCGCGCGTGCGCGTCATTCCGGAATTTCACTTTATCCCATTCGACTAACAGTCTCTCCTAGGTTCTCTCTCTCTTATTCCCTGATGTAGGAAAAGGCTATTTTTTCCTTCCGTCCACGACGACTCTCCGTTTTCATGTTTTATTCGAAAAACCATTATTTCCGCGACATTCCGTCCTATTAGATGCTCGGCGGCATAAATAACCATAAAAGAACGATAAAGTCGAAGACGCATACCGGATAAAAAAGCACAAAAGCGAAAAGAGAGTACTTCTACCGGCGCGCGCGCGCACGCGGCAGGGAAGAAAGAAAGAGATCGAGCGCGCAATCGAGCATCGAAGCGGAACACACAAACGCGGCGCGCGTACGCGTCCCCGCTAAAAGCCGGTGGTAGCCGCGCGCTATTCCGCGGTTGCAGCGACTAACGAGCTGATGTTCCTCTCTCTGAGAGCGAGAGAGAGAGAGAGGGAAAGCAGACGCTGCACTCCTGCGCGCGCGCTCGCGGATGCATCGCGATGCGATTGTCCCTCTCCTGCAGGCGAACGGCCTTCCTCTCCAATATCCCGTCCGTCCTCTCTCTCTCTCCCTCTCTTCGTCTCGCTCTCGCTCGCACACACTCCGTATTCGATTGTCCATTCGCCTGTTATCCCCATCCAGTGGCTATATATTTTCCCCGTACAGTTCTACTTCTCTTTCTCTCTCACACATACACGCACTCTTTCTCCTGCTGCCCCATGGCCGTTTCTTTGCTCGCGGATTTCTCGCTTTTGGAAGTTCTGCCTCTCGTGTCGAATTACATGAGATAATGGTGTCGCTTGCGTACAAGTTGGCTATAGTCTTATGCACAGGAATTCGGGCAGTTAAGAACCTGACGCGAAATTAACAATGCAATGGGATGTTATTGTCAGAGTAGGCAGAAGAGGGATCTTTCCATCATCCGAAAGCACTGCAAACTGTTACATGTATACGGAATTTGATCTAAAAGCTATTTTTATATAGCTATTATTTATTATTCCATAAAACCACATATTTGTCAACTACATACGTAATTTCCTAGAAGAACAACTATAATAGATTTAGTGAAATGAAAAAAACAAATTAATAAATGTTTTTTCATAAAAGTGAAGCAGTCAAATTAAATACAAATATTTTCATTTTTTTTAAAAGAATTTTACGTTTATTGCTTTAATGTTATTTTGTGTTTGCATTTACTAATGGTAGTCGATATTCGTTTATTTCGCAGCGTTAATTGCGTTACTGTACAGCAGGACGTAATTTTTATGCTTTCCTTATTGATATCTTGATTCGAATGCCTGCCTTCTTTATTTCTTTCACAATAATTCAATTACTCGACTAATTTCCTCGACAATATTGCTCGACGTCTCTGAAAAGAAAACAGATACAATTTAATTAGCTCTTAAATACTCGATACTAAAAAGAAGTTATATTTCTTTGAACTTTTTGTTCATTTCAACTTATTAATTGAAAATATTTGTTCTCCAACTTTTTATTCGAATGTATAACAAAATTAATAGTCACAAGTTTTTATTTAATATTTTTAGTTCATAATCGTCTCAATATTATTTCGTATGAAATTAATTATTATACTAGGCAATGAGCAATTAGGTATTTTTTAGATTGACATCTTTGATCATTGATATTTAAACGGTAAACAATAATTGATGTAATGATGTTAAAAATGTTGTTAACGTTCTTCAGTTCTGTGCTCTAACTATGAAACTACTGTTCCGATGCTGTGTCGAATGTATCGCAGAACATTACAATACCTAAGTCATGCACTTGTAAAGTGGTCTTATGAGCGATATCGTGATTATTATATGTTAATAGTCCGTAATATATCCCTTGTATAGTATCATCGATCTCTATATTCTTTGTCTTTCTAATTTGACGTCCCTTTTTTAGTTCTTACGTAACAAGTCTGTGCTAGCTTAAAGAATTTGCTCCCCAACGGTAAATTAAAATTCTTTATCCGGCGAAATGAGGACAAAGTAGATCTCTCTCCACTGGACTTGGAGGAACGACGTAGAAGCGCTTCTTTTTCCCTCGGCGTATCCGCGCTCATCTCGATTGTGCTCGAAGATCTGTGCCCACGAACATATATACAGTCGTCGTCGCCGCCGCGCGTGTTTCCACTTCCGCGCGAGCGTTTGCGCAGCCCCATCACAATTAACGTGCGAGTCCGCGTGAGCCAGCCTCTCTTTCGCGTGCATAAGTTAGAAAGGATTTAGAAAGTTCCGCGCGCGTGTAAAGGTCCCGGAATACGGAGGAACGGAGCGTCTCTAATCAATTACGGGACTCTCCCCAGCTACGGCGAAGAGATACACATATACGCACATGCAAGCAGCAGAGAGAGCGAGAGAGAAGAAGAAACGGTCATTTCTCCTTGCGTATTATATCTTCGAGGAGAGACACGAAAGCGGAGAAACCCACGGAGACAATGACGATTTACGTTACGAAATACGAGGCGCCTCTCTTTCTATCGTTCTTTCTCTCTTCCTCTCTTCGTGTCTTTTCGCGGCTGTTGTGACTACACGTGGAGATTAGAGAAGCTGAGAAGGAGAGAAGAGGAACGTACAGATCTTGATTCGTTCGGCGTACGAGAGAGAGAGAGAGAGAGAGAGAGAGAGAGAGAGAGAGAGAGAGGCAGAGGGGCTCGCTCGTTGACATTCCACCGGCATGATTAACGATATTTTCGGGAATTCTCGGGGTATCGCAACGTTGCGGTGATGTTAATCGGAGATTTTAAAAAATTAAGGATTGTCAAGAAATGCCGGATTCGGGGAAAATCTGTTATTGTCTCCGGTAGATGGACTTGTGTGAATTAAAGAGCTGAGTCACCTTATCGCGGTGATCATCAAAAAGGTCGGGATACGGCAATAACATTCGCATGTTATAGGGTCATTAGGTTTTTTTCAATGAATGTCAAAGTTTTATATTGATCCCTGAATCAACGAAAATACGAATATAAAAATTTCAAAAGTATTGAATAAACTATAATTTGACTTTTAACAATATCGGGTTGTAGATAACATTTTCCTATAAACTTCTCGCTACCAAATAAGTAGCAAGTAATAAGAAACGAATCAAAAGTTAAAGCAAATAATCATTTGTTTCGAAATATCGAACATATTTGTGTATGACCTCTGTTTGATTTATTCACGTAAAGAAAGAAAGAAATAATAGTTTAGTAGAGAACAAGGGAGTTTAGTAAACCAACGATTCTTCAGTCAATATCATTCCAACAAATTTTTTTTTGTTATACAGTTGAGAGCAAAAAATAATATAATAAATGCCTTACAATTTATTATTGTATCACTATACGATTGATGTATCAATGTATGTGCAAAATATTCAACTTTGATGAGGGTATAGTTAAAAATATATGTGATGGATTATTTTATTACTCTCGACTAAGGAGTTGTAGAAATTAATAGAACGGAATTCTCTATTTTATCGAGTATATTTCCAAGGTATAATTGATCTTTGATCGTTTATAAAGAATACATCGTCGAACAATTAAATTGCATATTTAAAGAGATTCTTTCTCTCAAAAGGCATCAATATTAGAGTATTTCGATTCATCTCCTTCATTGACGCGACGGCAAAAGTAATCGAACTTTATGTGTGAAGAAACACGAGGCATTGTGGGAAGCAACGAAAGGGAAAGAAGCGCGGGAGAAAGTCCCTCCAGTCAATCCAATTACAAGGTGGACGAGGAGGGTGCGACATCGACGACGAGGATGACGGCGACGGTGGCGTTGGCGAGGACAGGAATTATCGGCGTAGTTATGAAACGGGCAACGCGAGAGAAATCAACCCCCGAGGCCGGGCGACGTCAGTGTCACTGGGTTTCTAGGCGAAAACGCCCTGGGGAATGCAATTAGTCGCGAATCAATGGCTCAACGACTTCTATATGTCCTTTGATCGATCTATACGACATTGTCATTTTTTTTCTAGTACGTAATCGTTCATATCCGGCTTTTTTGATCCCATTGGATAGTATTGTGTTATCAGGATAAAGAGAATTTCGGACGTTTCGTGAATAATGAATTATTCTATTGTGGAGCAGTAATATTATACGTTAAGAAAAAAAAACTTTTTGATATGAAAATTTTTATATGAATATGCACATTTCAGTGACCTCACTGCTAAAATGGTGCTTTGTTATTGTTATTACGTTTTATAGACTGTAAGAATAGTTGTTGCAGTATCACAAACCTATTAGAATATTCGCGAAAAAAAAAGAGAAAAAGTATTGAGAGGAAAAATATGCATAATCTATAATCAACGAAGGATAAATAATCCTGACGTGCGCAGGCAAAAACAACCTCGCACACACGCCCTAAGAGAGCCATAAATAAAAATCTCCAGGCCCTTTAACGATGTCTTCTGCGCTACTGATTACCTCGATAAAAATCAAAGCAACGCGCTCGTTTCTCGCGCGCATGCCATATCCCTTGCTCCAATCAAAGCCTCGCCACCACATCTCGGTCTATATAAACCTCGCCGGAGAAAAAGGCAGCAGAACAAAAAAAGGGGTGGGACCAGCGCGCGTGCGCGCAGCGCGGAAGAAAAAAGAATGAGTGAGCAAGCTAGCGAGCAGAGAGGAGAGACAAGCATAGGGTCCGGCGACAATCGTTGCCCAATTAACTGCAGCGCGTCGAGGGTTTCGGTAACGGCTACAATAATTTTCGCAGGGGTTGTTGTGGGGACGCCGAGGCGCGAGAGAGCGCGCACGCAGACGGCCGCATCGGGGATAGAAATACCCGAGAGTGAAAAGCGAAGGAGAAAGAATTCAGCGATGAGCAGAGAGAAAGAGAAAGAGGTGGGAGACAATAAAGAAATCTTGCAAAAAAAGAGCAAAGGCAAAACAAGCAGCGCGAGTGTACACTTCGAGGAAAAAATGCACGTGCAGAGAGGGAGGAGGATATAGAGGGTTTCAGGATAGGAAGAGAGACGGAGAGAGAGAGAGAGAGAGAGAGAGAGAGAGAGAGAGAAGCGCGGAGACGACACTTCATCAGCTCGAGCGGCAGCCGGCATTGTCATTTGTCCTCGGATACACGCTCCTACACTCTCTACCCCATCCATCGTTAGCTGGCCGGAATTCTCCGGCGTCTGTTACTACTACTACTGCCTCCCCCCTCCCTTCTCTTTCTCTCTCTTTTCCCGTGTCTTGCTGCAGCCCACGATCGTATAATTTTATATGTTCTCCGCGCCCTTTAGAAATTCGTGTCTTTTGTCTTTAATGTGCGCGCGTAACAACGCACGCGACCTGCATCGCGCCTCGCTCTCTGAACCTTCATTTGCTAACGTTGTTGCGACTCTTTTTTTTCTTCTTCTTTTGGATGGTTTGAAATTTTCGTTGTCGGATGTCGATGTTCACTTTCCTGGATTTAATGATCAGCAGATTTGTACAAAGGTGAAAGATATTGTACTATTCTCGTCGTTTCTTTTTTTCAATGACGCAAAAGAAAATATTTTGTATAAATTTTACTTTTACAGATTTCTCTACACTTGTGTCCTCTCTTATTTTTGAGAGTGCATTCAAAATAAATAGTTGAATATTAAATAGTGTCATAAGTTTATAATATGGAAATAATTATATAAAGAAAAATTTTAAATAAATTATTGAAATAATAGTTTTATTCATTGTTACATCAACTTTAGAAACTGAAGATTTGTAGACCTGAAATTATATTCAAATGCAATTTTCATGGTTCACAAAACTGAGTATCTGACAAAAATGTAATTGCATTGATGTAAGTACTGAATATGCATTTTTATTTTAAACAAAACGCTTCCCTTCAATACATAATTACGGCTTCACTCTCAAATGTATCGCGCGATTCCCCGCGCCAAAGCATCTCTCATCGCGACTTCTCGACGGACGTTCGCGTTATGAAAAAAGAGTCGCACAAAAGAAAAAGACCATAATCAATTTTAATCCAAATTACAAGCCTTTTTCCCTTTCGTGCTCGCCGTTCTCAGTCCATTTACACGAGGATGAGTTTTCATCCTTTCCCGACAGTGTCCTCTCCAGTACAGGCTCGAATTTGCATGCGAAATGGACGTTGCGAGTCTCGCGCCGCCCCCCTTGCTCCTTGCCGGGCGACAGAGTGTTCCGACTGATATATAATTGCAATAATTGTTGGGCCGCCGGCATTGTAGGTAGTTACATCCTCGCTCTCCTGGAGAGAGCGAACCTCGCCGAAAGAGATATACGTCGTCCGCGGCGGTCCCCTGCGCGCATATGGAACAAGTGGTCGCTTGATTCTCGGCTGATTGTTCCATTCTGAAGAGCTGTACGGCGGGCGGGCGTGCGTGACCGAGGCGCCGGCGACTCGAGTGAGCAAGAGAGAGAGAGAGAGAGGGAGAGAGCGAGATGGAAAGAGGGAGAGAGGGCGAGAGATCGAAGAGACAGCGGCGCCGACGCTGAGAGACGGAAGCGTGAGTGTCGCAGACGCGCGCGGACACCCAGACCGAGAGAGGGTGCGACAGTTTGTGGCTGTATACATGTGAACATGCGCGCCTTTCGACCAAAGTATTCTCGCCTGTATAGCAGACACAGACACGTATGTTCACAGGTACAAGCTGAGTATACGAGTAAAGGGTTCAGCTAGTAATGATGAACGTGCCTGTTAATCTTTTTAAAGTACTTAAAATGCGGTAAAATATTTTCTTCTTGAATATGGGTTTTACGGGGACTAGTTGTTTTCGACTATTAAAAGGTCCTTTCAAATAGACATTTTTAACCCTTTTCCTCATGACTTATTGTATATGAATTATTACGAAATAGTATTTTATTTTGTATTTATAGTATAGCAACTTTCTTATGTTATGTTAATAGACATTATAAAGAAAATATAATGTGTATGAAAACTTTCATCATAAATTAAGTATAAAGCTTTTTTTAAAATTGTTTTGTGTTGGTAAAAGTAGAAAGAAATCAGGTTAGTCATCAATATTAGATATATTTAAAGACCATTTAATACATAAAAACCAGTATCAATGTGAAGGTGGTACGTAAAGAGACACTGATAATAAGACATATCATACATATGGAAAATCAACAAAAAATGGCAAAAATGGATCTCTAATCTGGAAGTATTCAATATCTGAGACTTATTTGATAGAAAGTCAATGATTTGCCTTCATTGACAGTAACCAAATAAGTTGTTTTGCCCCAGTCTGAGGCAAATCCATGACTCCGGCTTCCACTTGTTTGTTTTAAATAATGGCATGCAACAATTGAACACTGAAATACGTACAAATGTTTTTAACCACAAACAATTTATTACCACACGCCTTACTTTACCATAGTTACAAAAATAATATGCAACCACACCACAAAACTTAGCACCTAACAATATACAGTATATAGGTAGATGTTCACATTGACAAAACTTGCAAAGCACCAGTCGCTGCAGCGACAAAATTGCCATCGTGAAAACATAGTAATATAGCCCCTTGTAAGAGTCGCACTACACAAGAGAGAAATGATCTCTCTTCTATTTCTCCCCGCACGTATGTCCGCGACTAACAACCCCGGCGAAACAATCGCGTGATTCCTTCATACGGCTGATTGCCCGTATTGTCTGACGCCTCGGCGACAAACAATAGACCTTTGCGCGAGTTCTCTCTCCTCATTTCTTTCTTCTACGCTCGGGGGAGAGACGTGGGTAGCCGACGTCGTCGTTGGCCCTATTGTTTCCTTGGTTCCGTGGCTGCACCGCTCGCCGGCTTAACTTTACTGGGTCAACAGTTATTTGTGGGGTGGTTGTATGCTGCTCGTGCAGTGGGGTACGTGCGAAAAGTTAACACTTTCTCAAAGGCGTGAATGTGTGCGAATGCTGTTCTTTTTGTATGTTGATGTACCAACAAATGTTTATGCCGAGTTGAAGTGAAGTATCTGTGTAAACTGGCAGGTATAAGCTTCTTTCACTATCTCTATATTTCTTTCTTCCCTCTATAAATTTTATATTTTCTACCACTCATTTACATTTTTTTTAAATAATAAAATCTAATTGTATAAATAGTCAAATATTAATTTAAAAAAATTAATTACAAGTTTAATATTTTAAAATAATTATATTTTTTATTTTCTACCAGCTAAGATAATTTATTATTTTGATACCTAAATCGAGAAAAGAGAAATTTATAGAGTGAAAAAAGAGAGAGAGAAAGGGGGGGAGAGGGAGAGGAAGAGAGAGAGACTTATATCTGTCGATGTTCTACTTTAAAAAAAGTTTCTTTAACAAGATATTAAAATTTTTTAGAGTTAAAGATGTTTAAATCCAAACATTATTTGAATATGTCCTCATTCAACCTTGATCGTTCTATGGTGTTGGCGTTTTTATCGTCACTTCGTCCATACGATCGTTTATATTATTTGGATATCAGGCGATAAATTAATTGCACAAGACTAATAAAATTGATTGGATAAGTAGATAAAGTTAGAATTGTTCGATACTTTTATATAGTAGCTATCTGATAAAAAACATTTGATTTGGCAATTCTATTAGTAAAAAAATTTTTATATAATTATTAAAAAAAAAATTAAAAATGTTTTAGTTTATATACTATAAAATATTTTCTTCCGAAATGCACGCATCCAAGTCAATCAACATTTTTCTTGTACTTGTTCAAACTCATTATCAATCGCGATCCTAGAGAAAAATGCAGTATAATTTACAACTTGCAATAAAAATTTAATAATACCAAGGCGCTTAGACCCGAGGCGAGGCGCCATGATCAAACTTTATGAGTTTCTATAAAATATTTACTAATTGATACCTAAGATTCTAAATGGACCGGCGACGATCGTTCGTATAACTTTTTCCTCCATCCTGCGGTTTACAGCCTTTCCCGCAATTAATAAAGAAATAACAATCAAATCGGCTATCTCGCTGCGCGACGACTTCCCGGCGGAAAAAAGTCCCGTAAACGCGTACGTGCGTAAGTACATGGCTTGTGTGCGCAAAAAAGCGAGCCCGGCATTTAGAGAGAGACGAAGAGAGTGAGAGCAGCAGCAGCAGCCGCGCGTGCGCGTCTGCAGGTGCTTCTTGGGACGGGATCGTAAGGCATGGTGTATGACGTGTTCTTAAGTGCGATTCTCGGGCGCCTCGTCTCCTTCTCTTTTTCCGTGGCTCGAATGTATCCACTGTCGCGCGACGTCGGCCCATTATAGGTCCGCTCTTGCTCTGCAGCGCAGTTCGTAAATAAAAATAAAAAGCAATTAAAATGTCTTAATTAAGGCTATTAATCAAGTTGTCGGGGATGCGGTAGCTACACACAGGTGGCACCGCTGGCTCGTCGTCCTTCTCTCCTCCGGAGAGGCTGCGCGCGCGTGTTCTCGATTCAGGAATGGTAGCAGCGCGACGCGATTTCTTACCATCGCTATCTCAGCGTCGCTTGCATGCGCATACACAAAAGTCGCGAATATCGGCTGCACTGCGGCTTTTTTCATTAACTTTCTGCGCTGGCGAGAGGAAGAACGCTAACTAAGCAAGCACTTGGGGGTTTGAATGAGATAGAAATTTTTATTTAGCTTCTTGGCGTAGAGGCTGTGTGCTTCTGATGTTCGACGATGAGTATACCGACGGCTGAGAGGAATAACACGCTAACTCAGCGAAGGCTTCGAGAACCCGCTAACTCGGCGAACGCGTTGTTTTTTCTTCAATTTTGTGGTGACTGCTGTGTAGGAGTAGGATTTTAAAATACGATTTCTGCACAATAGACGTGATTAGAAATTCAGAAAATAATTAGAATC
>UXGD01007515.1:0-10813 GCA_900474315.1 Torymus auratus | reverse complement strand
ATATAAATATTGTATCGATTATTGTCTTGAATTTTGAGGCAAGACAATACAATATCAAGATTAATCTTGCTATATCGCGCAGCCCTACGCTATACACAAACGGAAATGGATAATCTCAAGATTAATCGCAACTAACGTTACATTACGCAGGCCACTCTCTTAACTATCCCCTATCACCCTTCCTTTAATTTCCTGTTACGCGCCAATATACGCATATATACAGCGCACGCGCGAACGTCCCACATACTTTCCCCATCACGCCTGCCACTGCCACGGAATATTCTCACCTAATGCATTTATATACGCGCAATCTCTTTCGCTCTACTGACGCCACGGGGCGAAATCGAAAAGCTCTTCCACTCCAAGAGCACGATATATATGTATATGCATACACCTAAAACTACGTCACACGCATCTTGACGCGCCTCTGCGTGCGTGCATATGTGCATCCTCTCGTGCCCGCGGCACTTTTCTTTCTCTTTCGCTGGTGGGAAACGCCGCGGCGTAGATTTCTAACGGCACCGCGGGTGTAGGTATTCCGTTTGGCTCCTAGCGATATCGCGCTGCCACGCGGAAACTGACGCGCGCCCGCTACCGCGCGCTAACTCGCGCCAATAGACCTCATGCCTGCCGCGCGGAAAACCCATGGCTTCGGGGAAGCAGTCCGTGGATAATGATGATTGTGATGACTATCTGCGGTGGGCACCGAGTGAAACACTTTCCGCCTCTGTGATTTTTCACACTTGTAATTATGGTTGTTGCATCGCTGCGTCTGGCTTAATTGTTTTTATATACGCGCGGCTGTTATCGAAATTATGTGTGATCAAAAGCTCATCATACTTCGTATATTGATCATTTTTTTATGTCGTCGTATTAATTGTGTCTCATTATAAGCACGGTATTTAAATTGAGAGTCTTACCATGGAATGTACAAATATTGCTATTTTAATTTGAAGATGGTATCAGTAAAATATCAAATAATTGTAAATAAAGTTATCGTTTTACTTCAGTGAAACTCGACGAGGAAACAATGTAAGGATCTTGGTGCTTGGGCATCGATCAAGTACACTTAATTAACGAATAAATTGTGTACTATTTCCAGTAATTGAACGAAAACTTGCTGGCGAGTGTTTCTCGTAATTGACGAAAATTCCCTCGCAGCGTGTTCCTCTTCCTCCATCCTTGTTTTCGTAAAAAGTTGCGAAATATCCATCGGGCTTAATGCAGGCAACGAGCAATACTTCAATTAGGCGCTCCTTTAGTTTAAAGAATCCTCTTAACTCTCGAAGCCCGTTGTTAAACTCGTCACTTTTACTCCCCTTCGCCGACTCGCTCGCTCGCTTGCTGGCTGGCGGAACGAAAAAATATATATTCAAGGCGGGCATCGCGCGGAGCGATTCCTCCTCCGGTTCAGAAACGGCTGGCAGAGAGATGAGGACCTCCACCGTTACGGGCCAGGAATCTCGTCGCGCGGACGTATAGTTCGCTCGGCCGGAGCAAGTGATTTACGCGAGAAAAGGTAAAGGAGAGCGAACGAACGAACGAACAAACGGCTCTCACAGAACTTTGCGGGCGGAGAGTCGAAATGACGCGAAGCTATACGGCCGAGAGAGAGAGAGAGAGAGAGAGAGAGAGAGAGAGAGGAAGAAAGAATATAACGCTCAGACTCAATAATACGCGAATGGGTTCGCTCGCTCGGTCACTAAATCTCCGTGTGGCCGATTGACACGTGTTTTACGCGAAGTGGCTAGGACTGCTCTAAACCTCGAGAATACGCGTGTTCTTAAATGCTTTTCTCAGCTGGCCGCTCTCTGCGCCTATAAACCTTATCTCCAATTTTGGCCCGAAATGGATTTGACCTCCCAGACGCGAGGGCGAGAGCTCAGAGTGTAGGTGGAACGGGGTAAAGGGGGGGCAGGTGTCGTAAAAATATCGGAGAAGAACGAACCCGACAAATCTGTTCGCGAGTCCAGCGTACTTTATGAAGAGCGTCGACGGCGGCGTATGGCGCGCAACGAGAGCCTAAGGTATAAGACCGGTCCTCCCGGCGCAAGGAAGAGAGGGAGAGAGCAAAGACTTATGCGCATTCGAATATTTTTGCCTTTTTTATACTTCTTGAGAGAGAGAGAGAGAGGTCTGTGCTGCGAGTGAGTAACTTTATGCGAAGCTCATCTGTTCGGAGGGACGAAAGAAGTCCCTGTCTCGCTCATGCAGCACTTTTCGGCTCGGCGTGTATAAGTGCACCCGGCGAAAAAACGATTATTGGATGTGTACGAGCGAGGAAGGCGACTGCTCCCTCGAATTTGTCAAATAGTTTACGCTAGCTTTACTAAATTTATAATTTCATTACTGTACACAGAATGTGTGAATGTGTACATGAAAACATTAATTTTCGCCCAGATAAGTTTAAGTAAAAATTTTAACTGATTTTTTGATTTTATCTGTTTCAGGTACGTATATGCCCTCCTTGCATAGAAACCAAACTCTTCCCAATCCCTGCGAAATCGGAGGTAAGTAAGTATACGAAACGAACGTAAAATACTTCCAGAATTTCGTTCCAACTGAAAGTAGAGCACGTGTCTGCTATCCCATAGCCTCAATCGGAAGCTGGAAAAAGCGATAAAACTGCACGATCGCGTTAGAAGAATCGTTAGAAGCTCGCTCTTCTCACCTTGTCGAGCGAACTAGCTAACCGTTCGCTATACTATTCTGAGGAGCGGCGTGCGAAAGAGCTATACTCCGTCTCTCGCGTCCGAAAAAGCGCTTCTGCCCCCTCATTCTCGCGGGGCCGTGGCAAAAAAAGTCCAGCTTTATTGGCAGAGGTCCGAAAAAATGGAAGACCGAAGGAGAGAGATACACGAGAGCGGTATATACACCAGTTATAAGCTCGTAAAGACGTCGGCAAAGTATCGACGTTTCCCTCCTGGTGCAGAGTGCAAGAGAGCGAGAGAGAGAGAGCGCGCGCAATCGCGTATACACGCTCGCTCTGCGGAAATTCCACGTTAGACGGTTAACAGCAGCGGAGAAATGCGGCGGTGGCGCGCGTGCACTCGAGAGTATGCGCCAAAGAAAATCCGCTGGATGACGATGCGTGGGAAAAAGGTGCCTAACAGCCTCTCTCTCTTTCTCTCTGCTCTTTCTCTCTCTCTCCCCCGCTTTGAACCGATCTGTCTTATAGGCGCATGGCGAAGCCGCGGGAATTTCTCATCGATTTATCGTGTCGCTGGATCGTTCGGCTCGCGCGCGCGCGAGAGAGAGAAAGAGACTTACTCTCTCTGTGTACGTGTGCCCGCCGGTCGTGCACCCGCGCCTGACCTTCGCGCAATATTCTCTCTCTCTCTCTTTCTCTGGTCTTGCTCTTTAATGCGCCTTTAACCTTCGCAGATAGAGCGCGTGCACCTTGCGTGCGTGAATGGATAAGGAGAGAGAGAGGAGGATAGGTACGAGGAGTGCTAATTTTGAATAGGCGCTCATTTGCGTCCACCTCGCGCGCGATCTTGTCACGCGAGCCTCGCTGTAGCTCGTGTAGATGGATGATGATGGACCGCGCGATTCTTCAAAGTGCGCTCGATGCTGCCGCGGCGGCAATCGCGTCATGACCTCGCGTTACCGTCGCCTTTTTGTGCACGAGCATGGGAGAGAGCTTTGTGATCGACGAAGGCCAGGAAGGAGGATCGACAAGCTATGTTAACATGAATCGCGAGTAATAGACTAAAAATTGATTCTTTTGCTGCTCCTTGCTCTCAATGCAACTCGGTTGGCGAGAGTGAGCTACTAAATCAGAGGATTGGAAGCATCCAGCGATAGCGGGGACTGTCTGTACCTTTCAAAAGTGGAAATAGATTCTGTAATTCAATTGAGAATCCACTTTCATTCGTTACCCAATTGAAAATGATATCCACTTTTATACTCAAATTTCTTTAAAATGTCAATTTTAATTAAATTTTAAAATAAAAAATAAAAATTTTATTAATACAGCGATATATTCGTATTTAAATGTTTACACAAGCGCGCATTACATTTAAATTTCGAGCGCTGCTCACTTAAAAATATTGAATATCCTCCCCCCACATTGAAACCGCAAAAGGCAAGGCTGTGTGTGTGTGCGCACAGCGAGTCGATCGTGCGGGGGAACCGGAGCCGATATTTACATTCACATAAAGCCATCGCATCAGCGGGCACGCACGCATTACTCGACGATTGATTAGATGAAAGTCGCATCCTGATTCTCTCCGACCTCAAACAATCGTTGACCGCGCGCTGCAGTAGAGTATATGGAAAGTCGAGGAAGCAGCTCCAATAAAAAGCGAATAAAAAGCCACGACAGTGGCGTCGGTCGTAAAACTCGTCGGCGAGGGCAGCGCGGCGGCATATGTCCAAATTCATGGAGCCGACACTCGAGCGCAGTAAATCATAATAGAGAGAGATAGAAAGCTAGCCCGTACCATCTTCGTGAGTATATATGTATAGTGTGTTCGGGGCGCACGCATCAGCAGCCCTATTGCTATACGGGGGAATATATATCCCCGTCGTCGCTGCTCTTTGTTTATCGAGCGGATGAGCCGCGGCGCGCTCTTTCTCTTCCTGATGCTTTTTTACCAATGAGTCACGCGCGCAGTTGGATGTGAGCCGCGTGCCCGCGCCTCTTTATAACTAGATGAGTATGGCTGTGCGAGAGCGCAAGACTGTTTGCCTTTCGACGTATGGCAGGCGCGCGAGCGCGCCGAAAGAGTAGAAGGGAGATGCATTTAACTAATTGTATTATGCGCCCCGGTGTAATGTGCTTACGTTTCGGAGCTTGACGACGCGGAGAGAGGAAGTTTGTTAAAGTTTTTAAATCGTGAGCTGTGTTATTAGAAATTTAGGGCACGCGGCGCGCGCTTGTATATATATAATCTGGGAAATCAACCTTTTTTGTCGGGCCGTTTTTTACATTTTGCGAGGTAAACTCATTAGCGCGACGCATGGCGAATGCGCTACGACCCAAATAATTATGCTGAAAAATGATTTTTGTCTAGGTTGCTTTTTTTCACCCGAAGTAGCTTGACTGTGATATGTATATGGGACTAAAATTTACTTTATGGGGAAAATTAAAAATTTTTTAATAGAAGCCATAAACTAACGCTCCATCAATCATAAACTGACGGAGAGATGACTGATAGAAAATATTTATATTTTCTTAAGAAAATTGCTTTCTCGGTAATTTTCACTTAAAATCCATAATTTGAAACTTTAACACGAGCATATAAACATATAACTTTTTGCCCGATAAAATAACTTTTCCGTTAATCGCTATAAAGCTTACCTTTTCGAAATGAAAAATATCTTTTATGCCTATAATCCCAGTATTTCATATATTTATCAAGACCTCGCATAAATCTCAGGCCTAATATCTCGATCTCCGCATCAGTGTCCACAGCTGTCCTTTGTACTTACCTTGTACCAACATCAGCACAGCACACGAGCCATCGCGATAAAGCGAACAAAAATCGGGAAAGCAGATCGCGCTCGATAGGTCGTTATTCAAAAGGAAAGTTTCGCCTGCGCGCGCCGTTAATGAACGACCAATAATCCAAAGTGACTCGGGGAGGCATATATAGCGCCAGGCAAAGTTCTCCTCGCGTGGGTCGCTCGTGGCGAGCGCGTTCGATCCGTCGCCAAGCGGCGTGGCAGCTGTCAGGTCGTGCTAGCCGCGAGCGCGTAGAGGCGAGGCTCTCTCTCGCTCCGAAACGAAGACTGATGGCGACAAGTCAGGAATGACGCGCGCGCACGCGCCCTCTCGCGCACGGGCACGAGCTTCGATATTTTTCATGCGGCCCGAGAGAGAGCTCGGACTATACGCTGTATGTGTGTATGTATACGACGTTTTTCTAGCGCTGTACTATTAATTTTACGCGTCCTGATTGTGTTCTGGGACTGTCGCGCGAGCCGGACGTCTGTAGGTGACACGGAGGACACGAATCTTCCGCTGGTGACGTGGAAAAAGTGCCGTTGCATAATACTACCACACCGACCGCCCGTCGACTCTTTCCTCTCTATTTCGTAGTCGATTTTCAATGGAAATTATATTAGATACGCTTAGTTTCGCTTAAAAATTGTTTTCTCTATAATTGACTTTACATATTCTTTCAAACTATTTCAAAATGAGGCTTTTGAAGTTTTCTGCGGAGGCCTCATCAATAGTAACCGTAAGTTGTATAATTTGGAGTCGTCATTCATTTTCGGTTTGTTAAAAGGTGACAGCCATTATACTTCAAGCTCATTTAAAAAGTTCGGAGACTTTCCAACCATTTAAATCTTTCGTAAGAGTCAACTGTTTTAGTTTTCAAACACGCCTCAATCGTGTTACAGCAGTATAATTGCCTTACATAATTAATTTGAAGAGATGTTCATTAATTCACACTCGGTATTTTTAACGACAAGCGTAGAGGAAATAAATAGTCGAAAGTTCGATATTATAATACTATCGACGGTGTATAACTCTGGCAAGTCTCATACCGACAGTCTGCTGCACCAGGCAGACAAACAAAAACATAATAAAATTTAACGACTCAAGTACGATACTCGTCTGCAGCAGATTTGCTATCATGCATACAAGAGACGGCAGCGATTGCCGAAGTCCGCGTGCGTCGCGACTTTCGCGAAGGAATATAGGCGCGCAGTAGAATACAAATATGAGAATAAAAGTCCCCGGCCACATATACACCATTTCGACGGGTCTTTCTCTCTCTCGTTCCCCCGATTTCGCCGGCTTTGTACACACATATACACGTTCTCGCGACGCGGAGGGACCGAGAGAAATACAGGTTCGGCAGAGTAGTTAGCTGCTGCGCGCTCCCTTCGTCAAGTGCGCGCGCGAGCTCGTTTCGCGTATCGCAAATACATATAATGGCGATGCGTCGCATCGAAAATTCGAGTCGGGGCCGCAAACGAGCTTCGCCTCGTTTCTCGCCGCGCGCGGAAAAGAAGTCTCCGAAAGGAGAGCGAGTAGCGCGCGAAACGAGGAAAAGACACGCTGCAACTGCAGCCTTCTCAGTTTTGGATTCGGCAATTGGTTATGAATAATGCAGGCGCGCGCCGAGAGTCGCCAAACGCGCAGCGAGATCCAATTCTCGGCTGGACGCGCACGCGCGCGCAGAGTTTCCGGGTGAGTGGCGGATTAAAGGCGCGAGGACGCGCGGCGGCGACGACGCAAGAGATGGTTATACGACGATTTCGCGGCCGCCCCTTCTTTTGATCTCTTTTCAGGGCTGCTGCTGCTTCTTCGTCTCCTCTGGCTTTTTCTGCTGCTCTTATTTTTTGCCTGCGCTTGTCTTTTTCTCGGCTTGCGCGACCTCCGCGCACGCAAGCGGGGGGACAGAGCGGCGGCTGCGCCGGAGAAGGCGAACTTTCTTAATTTGCTTGTTTACATATAACGAAGCCCCGATACAACAATTTTCTGTATTGCCATTGTTAAGGACGACGGGGATCAGCGGCCGGCGGCATACTGAATATCGTTTAATGCAAATGACAATTTCAATTAAACAGCTTGCTTGTACCGCGGCCAACTACGTGCGGTATTTATTTTTTTCGCTTGTCGTCTCTTGCCCGACATTGCATTACATTTACAGTTCGTCAATCAGTCGAGTAACAGAGATGATTTTAAATTCTTTGGCGACACAGGAGAAACTATATCGGTAATGAATGTTGTAAACTTTTTTTTTCTTCAATTTATTGTATTCATCAATAACTCATTTATCGAATGACCTACATTTATTTTTATTTCTTTTAGGTTAATTTAACGCGGTATAAAGGAAAATCTTTTATAAAAATATACTTTGATTATAAACTTGAAGCATTAAAGGTACTACAGAGTAGTTGTAAATTGAGATAAAGAAATCTTAGAAATAAACATCCTTAAATTTAGAATATTTAGAAGCGCTCAAAGAAACCATGCACAAGGAAATCGTCGTTCACCCACACTCGCCAAAGTCAAAGAGAAATCCTACGCGAGGCTTCGACCGGCATCTGAGCGTTGATCTGGCGCGGCCGCGGCGCAAAATTTATGAAGCCAATAGAGCAGTTACCTCGCGGGATGAAAGCTCTGACGCGAAGTCGGCGGCGCTCTCGAGTTAAGTAAGCGGCCGAGTGGTCTTCTAATGGCTAATAGCGCTTCCTCCGCCGCGCGGCGTTTGACTGTCAAGTTGCCAGAAAGCCGCCGAAAGAAAGCGCCGACGAAGGGATGCGAGAGAAAGAGAGACACGAGCGACGGCGATCGTAAAATAAATCACATCTTTGATCTATATTCGGCCGACGACTATGGCTGTTTGCTACGTTTCAGCCTGTCTTGCGCCCTCGTGCGTTTCTTCGCCGCGCGACGACTTCGCATATGCATATATGCCTATAATCTCGACGAGCGACGCGCGAATACCGTCACGATCTGTCTCGGTTTAACGAAACGTGTCGTACGACTTGCGTAAATCTATTTTCGGTTAAATAAAAGACGGGTATAGGGTAATGCGATACAGAAGTAAATCTTATAATGTCGTCAAGTTCAATGTATGCTTTGTGCCGATTAACTAGACTGTCCACATGCGTTACGAAACTAAATTTTACGACATGAAAATTAAGTATGAAACGATGTAAGTGAATTCTTCATTAGCTATTTAGATGTGAGGTTTTTTTTATTTATAATAAGTACAGATACGAAAAATTAAAAAGTTTAGTAATGAATGTATAAAATCTAAAAATATATTATATTTACCCACTTTAAAAATACAAAAAAGCTCAATGACCAAAATAAATGTTCCATTCTACTTTTCACACAGTTAATTTAACTAGTTCATCCTACTCACAACGATATTTATATAAATAAGATTAAGACAAAGTAGAATCGATCTCCATTTATAGAATGTGGAATCCTGTGGAATTATAATTTGAAATATAAAATTATTCTTACTATATAAATAAAATTCAGTTGATTTCATTAGTGCAAATACGTTAGATAAACTGGTTGCTTTTTCAAAGAGAAAGCTTTATAACGGTGAAATTTTCCACTCTAAGATTTTAATGATTTTCGATATTTCCGAGGTCCCTAAGTCGAAATATGCGTTTTCTAGAATATGTGTGTTTGTGTGTGGGTGTGATGTGAATGTGTGTTAATTTGTGTGCAACATAACTCGAAACTGCACAGAGAGAGATATCAAGTTCATCTTTGGCAGGTACATGAAGTTCATTTTGAAGTTCTGCAAGTTCAATTGTATAGTTGATCGGATAATATTAAGGATTTAACAAATGAAAAAGAAAAATATGGAAAAATCGAAATTTTCGTTTTTTGTCGCCGGGTTTGGATAACGGTTGGAAGTATGCCCATTTTCTGAAAGGTTTTGAAATTGCCTATCTAGCCATATTTTTATCGTCTTAATCGAATAACATTAATTCGGTTTAAAAAAATTTGAAATATATGTAAATATCGAAAATAATTTTTTTCGACGCGAGGTTAAAAAATAGGTTAGAAGTAGGAGCATTTTCTTAAAGTACTTTTGATTTCCTTCTCATTCCTATTTTCTTGCCCCAATCTAATAATATTAAGTTGGTTAATAGAAATAAAGAAAAATATAAAAAGATTGCATAATGTATTTATGCAAAATCAAATATACAGAAACAATGTAATGTCATATTAAAATATAAATTTTTAAAAATTATGATGTAATTATTTTACAATTCTCTTTAAGAAAGCATTATACTACAGCAGTTAGCAGCGGTTTTTAATTTACGCATATTGGCTAGCATTATAATAAGTATATCCGTGTCGGAACATTTTATTATAACGTGAGCTTCTTCCGGAATATTACACGCGTGAAAAACTATTTTCGTATCAGCGTTTTCATGAGCTTCTAGCGTGTAGATATCGAGTATGTTCCGATACTGAATTGCCAAGTTCTGGCGATGTTACTTTCCAGCGGGCAAGTTGGCAGCTGTGAGTGACGGCCGGAGCGCGCCGGAATATCGTTCCGTTAGCTCGTGCTGCTCATGCAGTTAGCTGTTGCGACACTAAGCTAACTGAGCTAACGGAACGATATTCCGTCGCGCTCCGGTCGTCACTCATAGCTGCCAACTTGCCCGCTGGAAAGTAACATCGCCGGAACTTGGCAATTCAGTATCTGAACATACCCATCATTTATTGAAAATAAAACAGCCTCATTATCAACTTTATATTCGTAACACTGATCAAAGTTGTGTAAAACTGTTTTGTTTGCAAAAAATGGTATTCCCGCGTGAAAATATAATACGAAATCTCATATGAGATTGTAATTGAGATCTCATATAGATTTCATATGAGAAGGCTTCAAAGGCTCTCAATTCATCAACTAGTAGCGTGGAGTTGACAAGATAAAACGCACGGGTAAGATCAATCGCTGCTAGCAACACTACTTCTTCGTTGTCACTGTCTCGCAAGTATCGTCGACCATTGAGATGAGGGCTGTATGTGTGCTATGCCGCTTTCTAAATCCTGACTGTCGCTCGTCAAGGAGACTATTATCTTCGACATATTCTGAAATTTACTTGAAAGCCACCGACTCAAATATCTTCGACGCCGCGCAAAGTATGCTAATAGGACGCAGATGACCCACCTCTAGTAGGATCCTTTAGAACCTTTAGACTGCCGGAATTTGAAACTTTAAACGACCCTTTAAAAGTGGCCAAATTACGGTTTTGTATCACGTATACAAAGTTCATGTCAGAGGTCGAGCGTATATATGAGGCGTTTCATGTCAACTGCCCCAGCGCGGCGCGCGAGCGCCAAATCTCTCTATTTCTAACTCACGCTTAT
>UXGD01007514.1:0-10814 GCA_900474315.1 Torymus auratus | reverse complement strand
CTCGCTTCGCTCGTGCGAAAAACGTCACATGAGCTAAATAATCACCTTCCGCACCCGTGTCGAAATGTACTATTTTGTTCTTGAAATAGTAATTAGTAACCCATGTTATCATTTGTATCTGTTCCTCACTATATCTATTCCTCAAAGCTGTGTGAAGGCCCTTATGCGACTTGTCCTGTTACTAAGTAACGCATAAATTACTCATGTATCGTATGGAAATGCATGTTTGTTTAGTAATCTATTTTCCACAGTATATTGCCCGTACATCCACATAAAATGACATACCTATAAAAAAAAGAAGGCATTTTATCAAAACATTATCAAGCTCCAATGCTCCGAACCGGCGAACCTGCCGCTTTTACAAAAAACTCTACCTATATACATAACCCGGGTAAGGATCGTGCGGGCGCATCTATAATTACCACCTCACCCGCGCGGGACTACTTATTTATATCCTCATCATCGTTCGAAAAAAAGTTCCCGCGACACGCGCTCTAGGCGAATCCATCTCTCTCCCTCTCCTCCTCTTTCCTCTTTTTCCTTGTTTTTCACACTCGTCTCTCGCACGAGAGAAAACGCAGAAAAACGACAACGACGTTCGAATGTGCCGCGAGAAACTGGAAATAGTGGAAATCCGCGCCGTCACGCGAGTAGAAATATATTATTACAGTTGGCAACAGCGCCTCGACAGTCGACACTCGACAGTCGGACGACGTCAGGGGCCCTCAGGCGCCTCAGGGCGTCTTATCAAAACATGCTCGTCGGATTTATAGGTACGAACGTACCCTATATGTATCTTGCATAGGTAATAGTAAAGAACAGAAATCTTGCCGGCAACAATAATAGCAATAATAATAATAACATTCAAGAGCTAGGAAGATAAGCCGGATCAGGTTATCTTCCCGACGAGAAATCTATACAGGTTTCGTCAGAGTTTCACGGCGTATGCGTGACGCACACCCTGAGAGATTAGGCTACTACTTATACGAAATTGACCCTTTTTTAATATGTTAAACATGCGAAACCGGCTTTTTGAACACACTTCACGAAACATCCCCCTCGACTCTCTCTTATCAATTCGAAATACGAGAAAAGAGCCTGCAAGCAAGGAGCCCGAAGGCATATCTCAACCTAGATCGAGACGAGAAAAAAGAAAAGTTTCTCTTACTCTCGTTAAGTACTCATTACACCTATCCTATACCTACTACCTACCTATCCTCGAGGCGTGCGCGAACACGCGGGGGAGACGATCGAAATCGCTCGGCGCGAATTCCACAGCGTAAAACGGCCGCACGCGCATGCATTACATTACAACGAGGCAACGAGCTCTCTTTCTTGTGCGCATGTGTGCACTGGCGCCGAAGGTTTTCCCCGTGATCGGGAAAGAGAGAGAGAGGTGCGTTGCGTGTGCTAGCTGCACACGAGAGCGTGCGCTGTGCGTACTATATACACACAGTGCGTGCGCGATTAAGCTGCTACTGTTGGTGGCCGAAAAAACGAGAGCGAGCGATCTCCTCGGGCGTGTAAAATAAAAGCCGCCGCCACCGCCGCGCCTCTAATCCGCCGCGGTGCGCTCTCTGGGTAACGCCTGCTGGAAGTGTATAAGTATAGTACGAGAGAGAGAGGGAGGGAGGGAGCGGACGTCGCTCGCGTGTAGTCGTCGGTTGCGGTTAGTCCGTCTCTGTCGCGCACTGAAGGAGGCATGTTTTCTCGGGACGACCTGCACGACGGCGAGTAAGAAGAAAGTGTGTAGTGCACGGTGTGCGGCTGTCTCACATACATCATATATACTCAGACAGCAGAGACAGTGCAGTGTAGTGAATGTGTGTGCAAACAGGAGCTCATTACATATACTCTTCAGATATGGACGACGGGTGCTCGCGTACCTGCGAGGACTCGAGGACTCTCGGGCTGCTGCTGCATCATCATCGTCACGGGGCGGCCCGCTGCTGAGACAGATACATACGCATAGAGAGAGAGGGAGAGAGAGAGAGAGAGAGGAGAGCACTGAGCACGGACGTATCATCCTCACGTAGGCACACGCGCGCCCGCTACTGTAACAGTAGTAGAATAGAGAGAGAGAGGAGAGACTCGACTTATCGCCGTTGGCCCCTCCGTTCGAGGTTACACGCGGGCGTCTCTCTGCTGGGCTCCTCTCGGAGAAGGTGTGTGAGCGAGTGTGTGTGAGAGCGCGCTCTCTCGCGCGTCCCTCGCTGCTCGCGCGCCGTCTCTGCGCGCGCTATCAATGGACGCGGCCATGTTTTCTCCCAGCAGAAATCATTGCTGCCGAGACTAGGATACCAGTGTGTGTGTGTGCGCGTGAGAGCGTGTGCGTGCGTGGGTGCGCGGTGCTCGTCCGTGTGCATGTGTTTGTGCACACCGCCGGGAGCTGGAGGCTAACGAGAGGGAGAGAGAGACAGAGAGAGAGAGAAGACTTGAGACGGCGACGAGGACCGCGGCTTCGGGGAGGCGCAGCGCTACAGGATGCCGAAATGCGAGTCGAAGACCAAGTATCTTCCGGCCACCTTCGCCTGGGCCCTCCTCCTCAGCACGACCACGCTCTTCTTCTACTTCCCGTGAGTAATGCTTTCTTTTCTCTCTTTTCCTTGATGAGGATGATGGGTGTGGGTTGTTGTTTTTGCAGTATAGTTGAGGAGGTTTGGTTGTAGGTAGGTCTGTATTTGACAATGTGCTTTTGAGATGTTGATAAGATTAACCGCTGTCGGAGCATTAAAAGAGTGCACAGCCAATTGCTGAGTAATGCACTGATTTGTTTGAAAAGTATTGCACATTTCCCGCAGAGTTGAACCTGTATTAATGAATATTTAGCAGACATACGCGCCAGGGTTATTATTCATTAGGTGATTTAAAGTTGAAGGCAAAAAGTTGTGTTTCAGAAAATCTGTGTGATTTCATCATCTGATGAACAGTGTTATTGAGCGTAATTAAATGGGCTTTTAATTTAATCAAGAAAATTAACTTTGTAGGCAATAACAATCATTTCTCACTTTTCACATAAATATAAAAAGCACAAGGGTATGTGTGAAGAGAAATTGGTTTTGATTAGTGCAGGCATTGCTCATGACATTAGTATTGTACAGAAGGATGAGTCAGTGGTAGGGTGTTATTGTTAAATATACCTTTTAATATTCTGATAATAGGAGTCAGGCCGTGTGCTCGCTTGAAGTTTACAGTATTTTCTAGATAAAAGAACTTTACAAGCACACCTAATGAAATGCTATTTATATTCTGAAGAGCAATTACCATTTAAATTATTTTCTTGATATATTTTTTTCATGGCACATTATCTTTTATTGATTATCAAGTATTGATTATTCTAACCTACTTCTCTTTCCTATTTATCATTGAGATTGCTATTGCTGCTTTATGCCCTATGAAATATTTATTGATCCATCAATTTGCTTTTAGGTGCCAGTATTATGTTTCACGATATCCATGGGTCCCAGCATTACAAGGTGTCATCACGTTCTTTGTGCTGGCAAACTTCACGTTGGCCACCTTCATGGATCCTGGAGTAATACCCAAAGGTCATACTAATTCAAAATAAATAATTTATAGTTTTTAAAATAAATTTTAATAAAGAAATTTCTCTTTTTAGCTCCCCCAGATGAAGACCGTGAAGATGACTTTAGGGCGCCACTGTACAAAAGTGTTGAAATTAATGGAATCACTGTACGAATGAAATGGTGTGTTACCTGTAAATTCTATAGGCCTCCAAGATGTTCTCACTGCAGTGTTTGCAATCACTGTATCGAGGTAAATTGTCTTATTGAATTATAATATTAGACAAATCAATGTACAAATTTTGTATTCATGAACAATATTATTTCAGACATTTGACCACCATTGTCCATGGGTAAACAATTGCATTGGAAGGAGAAACTACCGTTTCTTCTTTTTCTTCCTTTTATCACTAAGCATGCATATGCTCAGTATATTTGGATTGTGCCTATATTTTGTTTTGGAGCACAAGCAAAAGCTTAGCGAAGTCCCAACTATTATTGCGTATCCTTTTAAATCTACAATATATAATTCATCTCATATTCATGAAAAACTATTGTCAATAACTTCATTCATCACCAATATATTTCCTTAACTTTAAATTTTATTAGTATGGTTCTCATGGGAATAGTAACGATCCTTTTTATTCCAATTTTTGGATTAACAGTCTTTCACATAGTGCTGGTCTCGCGGGGCCGCACGACGAACGAACAAGTAACAGGAAAATTCAATGGCGGCTATAATCCTTTCTCACGAGGCTGCCTACACAATTGCTGCTACACACAATTTGGACCGCAATACCCGAGGTACTTACACCAATTTCTCAAATACTCTTGTTAATTGGTAAATCAATATTTGCTTTAACAACATAAGTAGTTCTTCGAATCCTGTAAGTGAACGAAACTTTATGGATGTGAAACTTTTTCTCGTTTTACTTGTTATAATTGTTTCAAAATGATTACGATGGCATCGACTATAACATTCATATTTAATTTTTCAGCTTAATAAAGCCTGAAAAATATTCAGGGAAACGGCGCGGAGCCTGTACGTCCGAAATCTCAACGATAGACAGCGAGAACCAGGTAAAAACCTACATGGATAGCAGCAATGGTGTTAGAAATGCCAGTTCAAATGCTTACAATAAGGTAAGAGCTAGTGGCGTCTTGCTTCCCAACAAGAATCTTTCCCCCGTTATTATCCTTGCGCAGTAGCGTGTGCTTATAACGCTTTGCGCATCAGTAGACAAGCTTTTACAGATAACTATTTGACGATCTCGTTGTTTCTTAAAAGTACAGATGGATACGATTCTGATGTCGAGCATGCAAAATTAGCCTTATTCTTTTCGTGATAACGCGCAACAAGACATCTGCGCTTTTAAGTGTAAAAAACATCGATTAACGACGCTTATTACCAAGGTAACGATATCCTAATTCTGTCTCTCACACACAGTCTCTGATAATCGAATTTTTACCTCAGACTTAACTCTCGACCAACGATTAACCTCCATCCGCAGTTCCTTAATAACAAAATAAACAAACAATAGTCTCAAGATACTACTTCTCTCTTTCGAGATTTCTCACAATATCCCACTCTCTAACTCTTCCAAAACGACGGCAATGGTAAAAACAACATAATAAACTTAAGAAACAGCCACGCCGTGGCTACCTTTCGTTGACGTCTACTGAACGAGTGTTTTTCTTTTTTCTGTTGGGAATATTTAGTTGTCCCCCGGTAGAGACGGCTCAGACACAGATATGGAGCCGACCGCCTCGCAATCGGCGGACTGCGAGCCTACACCGCCGTTGCAGAGACACGGCTCGAAAAACAATTTCTTCCTGCCACCTGTGGAGAATAACGAGTCTCCCAGGCATCCGCTACAATCACAGCATCGCCACCCCGTGCATTTTCCCAGAGGCAGAGGTAGCCCCCATCCCAAGCCAAGGTATACATTAACAATTACTTTTTTCACCGTTCTGTTAATCGAGTTTTAAAAAGCTAAGAGATAGACATAGCTTTTTTCTGACTCACTTCATCGACAAAAATAGCAAGTTTGGATTAACCGCAAGCTATTACTTTATGTTTCCGTAGTGCGATCGATATTTTTATTGCGATGACGATAAAAGACTGGAGCTTTTCGCCCTCGAAAAATTAATTAATCCGGCGTTAATTTTAAATTTAATTGATGATACATATACTCGACCTTTTTTGTATTGATTACTTGAGATCAGGGTTGCAGATTTCGGACTGCCGGCTTAATCGAGTCCGAAAGTGCAATGTGGAAATCTAAAAATAGGTACGTTCACTTTAATTTTTCCGTTTCGCTGATCAAGAATTTGAAATTCTTTTTGGTTCTTAAATAAAAATACATCATTAAAAATTTTAAAGTTGCATCCAATTAACTAATTATTAACAAAACTATTATCTAACAACTGCAGGCTCTTTTTTCCAAACACGAATTTATATCTAGAGAATGCGAACTTTAACGAAAGTATTGTTTTGGTCTTAAAAAATTTGAAATGACGTATTGTTATTTAATTTCCAATTTATTGATTTTTAATTAACATTAAAAAAATTATAAATATTATCATTTATTTATGCATGTTTTTTGAACCAAAAAGAATTTCGAATTCTTGATCAGCGAGACAGAAAAATTAAAGTGAACGTACCTATTTTTAGATTTGCACATTGCACTTTCGGACTCGATCAAGCCGGCAGTCCGGAAGTCCAAAGGAATTTCGGACTCGATAAAGAGCAAGTCCGAAAGTGCGAAGGAATCTCAGACTCGATGACGGGCGAGTCCGAAAGTTCAAGGGAATTTCGGACTCGATGAAGGGCGAGTCTGAAAGTCCAAAGGAATTTCGGACTCGATGAAGAGTGAATCCGAAAGTCTGAAGGAATCTCGGATTCGATGACGGGCGAGTCCGAAAGTCCAAAGGAATTTCGGACTCGATTACGATTGAGTCGGGAAGTGCAAAGGAATTTCGGACTCGACAAGGAATAATCGTACTAGGGACTCAAGCTTTTGTAACCCTGCTCGAGGTGTAGGCTTAAAAGAGAAGTAGCAGGTACATGCATTCTTTTATATATGTATATATTGATTTTTGAGCCTATTTACAAACTTTACAACATTGTTCTTAATTTAATATCTCAAAACTTGAGGCTTTAACGTTTTTAAGCTTTTACGCTTTATGGCCAACGAGAATCCGATTAAAAGTTCATATACACAGTACACATATATTTAGAAATTAAATTTCCGCGTAATCATTTTTACAGGCACAAAATTACTTTATAAAAATTCAATTAATCGATATAACTGCAATTCTCAGGAATAAAGTCTTTTTTAAAATCTTTTTTACTTCCTCATACTCGATAATTAAACGACGACTCGTCATCTCTTAACACTTAATTATTTTCCAGAGGAATAAACGGCTCGCGAAGCCACACGCCGGACCCGCTGGCAGAGTCGAGCGGCTCGCCGGCGGCTCAAGGACCGGGCGGCGGTGGCACCGGCCGTCAGGGCGGCGCGAGCCCAACAATGCAGCAGAGGATCAAGGCCATCGGTGTGCCGACACCGCTCGCCATATCCAGCCCCATTCGCAGGTACGTCTTCACACCTCTGTGAACGATTCGTTATATATATATATATATATATATTTATATATATACGTTCCGGATCACACCGCTCACACGTAAACATAATGTGTATACTTATGTATAGCAAGACCCCCATGCAGAAAAACTATATATATATTTATTATTTCAGTAATTATTTTTATTATTATTATTATTATATATACATATCGATGTTTTGTCTGTCGTTGTCCCCCGTGCGCGCACCAAATTAACTCTGCCTATATACCTCTATACTGTATTGTTTTTTTTTTCCTTTCTTATTCTGTATTAACGATTAACTATCATTACTACTACTACTACTACTACTACTACTAATATATATATATATATATATATATATATATATATATGTATGTATATTTACTCTTGCATCTTTAAACGTGTAACATAAAGAGAATGAATATGCGCCTTCGATCAACATTTATATATTTAACCGTTCAGAGAGCCTTTGTGACCTTCCCGTCTCTGCCCGTACTATTATTTCTATTACTACTACTATTATTATTATTATTATTATATTAACAAAACTTTGTATACGACACCTATGCTCACGCTGTCACTTTTGTCTCTATCTCTGTCTTTTTATTCCCCTTGTTTATATTCTCTCACGCCAAAGGCCATAGCACCGAAAAAAGAAAAGAAACAAAAGCAGTTTGTGCCGACGAATTTTCTGTCTTAAATTTTGTCACTCACCTCTCACCTGATTTACTGATTAAAGGGCTTAGCGAACATGATAAAGAAAACATCTTATCGTTCTACGTCTAAACGTGCATATTATACATATTGTATACGTAGAGAACACGCGGTTCTCAATAGACAGATATAGTTTAGACAAATCTCTTCTTTTTTTTTATTAATACACACTCGTCGGACGTTTCTTTCAAATAATTTATTTTTCTTTTAGTTGAGATCGAACGAGTTTGTCTAACATCGTGAGTAAAACGGACAATACTTATAAGTATTTTTTCAGCAATTTTCAAAGTTCTTATGTACTCACGTTTCTCTCTTTGTTCTCTTTATTATTATTATTATTATTATTATTATTATTATTATTGTTTTTCTCATCCAATCAAACCACACATTTTCACCGAGAACTTCTCTCTCTTTGTCTCTTTTTTTTTGCCACACGTCACGATAAAAATAGAAATCTGTAAACGCAAATAAATCCGCGCACGCATCATATATAGAGAGAGTCGACGACACGCTGTTGTTGTTGTTGTTGTTGTAGTAGCAACGGCGCGGGTGCGATGATGCGTGTGTATAGAGAGCTTTTCGAGCTTTTCTTCCACGTACATATGACGCGCTTCGGCTTTCGGAAAAAATGCAAAAATATTCCGACTCGGGAGAATACGAAAATCATCCGTGGGAATGCTAAACGCCGACTTTGCTTTTGCTTTCTAGAAAAAGTGTATAATCGTATACTTTTTAGTCTCTGTACAGTTTTAAAATTTAAAACAATTATTTACACGAAGATTCTCTACATTTTTTCATTTGCTTTTCCTCCAACGATGTAACCTTTTCACATATACACTTATCTACCCAGGCTTTCTTGGGAAACCGATTCGAATAATTGTTCTCAGTTTTACAACTGCACCTTGTAATCACATAGACCAGCTAGTCTTGCAGCCGCAGCTATGCAATTATTAAAGCGAAGGCCAGATGCAATCGTCGCCACGCGCGCGCGTTCTCGCTCGTACATTAGCATACATAGTTGCGTTTTTACTTACTTCGTTTTTCGGCGGGGGAGAAGCGTCGAAGTTATAGCTACGTCTTTTTTTCTTTCGTGGTTTTTTAGCGTATACTTAGCTCATGCGGTAGAAAAAGGGAAACGTCTCTGTGTGTCTCTCTGTCTATGTCTCTCTTAGCTTGCACGTAAATCTTGAAGGAGATTATGTGGTATATAGATAAGTTTGTGTCCCACTGCAGGGGGTGGTAACTGCAAGGAGCTGCTTTCGGCCAGTCACATGTTGCGACCTACTGCAGGTAAAACACGAACTTCGTTTCTGCAAGGACGGCTTTTATACTCTCTACTCTGTAGTTCCTCTTTTGTTTCTTTTATTATCTCTTAGTTTTCCTTTTTCTTTGACAAAATTGTTATATTATTACATTTTATTATATTTATATAATTGTACTGCTTATATACATCTCTTGCATATTATTATTATACATTGTGTTCTCCACTTGTTGTTCTGCGTTGAGAGTACGTTGAGCATAATGTATATATATTGTTGTAGCCCACGAAATATATACATTGTATAATTTATATTTGTTACCTATATATTACATATTACATATATACTTGTTAGTTGCGCGCCGATTGCGTCATTATCCCATCTACAAAATTGTCACACAATCATCGTTCATCTTTTTTGGCCTTGCAGTCACTTTATGGCTTTTCTGCCTCCCGGCATTCAACATCATCGCCATCCTGTTACTTGTTTACAATTTAGCCGCTAAGAATGATATAGCTATAATTTTTGGAATCTATTTTACTATATAATTCTTCATATAATTAATTATCCATCCTATGCTCCCATTTATTCCTAGACTCCGCAGATTTTTTTATTGCAAATTCGGGATTGGTTGGAATTTAAAACTATTCGCTCTAGAAAATTCTCACGTTTATTTTTATTATTCTATATAGCACTTGTGACTAGATCAAATGCAAATATTTTTAAATTTCACACCAATACTGATGTCTAATTGCAGCAAGCACTAATAATTCATTATAAAAGTATCAAAGCAAAAAAAAAAAAGAAGAAAATAGTACGATATAATAAACAAGAAATCGCATACAATTATTTATAAAGCGTGACTTGGAATTTTATCGATTCGAATAAAATGTAGTTTTATTATATCTTATGCAGAAGGTCCTTTTACTCAATGGCGATCACGTGAAACAATAAAATTGCGTTATTGTCTGCATACAAAGAGATTCGACTTGCATTCGAGTGATCGGTTTCACTGCATAAAATCGTTATATGTATAGGTATATATATCGTACCATTTCTTTTTCTCAATTGCTTCTTGTACACTGGCACTTTACACGAGACTCGCTTTTGGCTTTGAAATTGAACAATGTAAAGGAAAAAAAACGTCCATCTCGAAGCGTCTTATGAATACATTTCTTTTATTGCTTTATTAGAAGAATTTATTAATAGCTTTTCTAAAATAAATTATCATCAATGTTATGATAACATTAATTTATGCTATAAACTTTATCCAGACGTAAAGAAGCTGGAGCTTGAAGTATTTACATTTATCTAATAGCTTTTTTCATTGATCTAACTATATAAAAATTCACGCGGCTTTTTGCTTCTGTATACAAGTAAATTAATATTTTTGATATCCCTACCTGTAACGAAATACAAAACAATCTTCCAAAAAGACAAAATTAATCCATCTTCTAAACTATTGCCTCGCTAACGTAATGTGTAAAACCGCTACTTCCAACCAATAAACCGTAATTGCGCGCTCGCATCACACATTTAAAATTCCAATACAGACGTCGTTTCGTCATCGTCATTGTCACAATGCCTGGAAACTTCTATGGCACTGTAACGAGATTAAAGAGAATGCATCGCTTTCTCTCTCTCTCTCTCTCTCTCTCTCTCTCTCTCTCTCTCTCTCTCTCTCTCTCTCTCTCTCTCTCTCTCTCT
>UXGD01007513.1:0-10815 GCA_900474315.1 Torymus auratus | reverse complement strand
CTACTCTAAGTTTCAAAAAAGAAATTAAAACTATAGAAAAAGAGCTTTAATTCCTTTTTTTTTTAATTAAAAAATGTCGATTCCTTCAAAAGTTACAAGGGTTTCAAGTTGAACGTCGAAAAGGCATAAAAATGTAGAAATTGTATGAATCGGCTGCGTCACGACTTTGATAGCATTTTTATGCCTTTTAGACGTTCAACTTGAAACCCTTGTAACCTTTGACGGAATCAACATTTTGTAATTTAAAAAAAAAGCAATTATTAGCAGTATATTAGCCGCGCTTTATATTAGAAAAGAAAAAAACCGTAAAAAAAGTATTGCGTTCCAAAAAATATAGTGTGCACCAAGGGCTAAGTAGGCTTGCAGTGTCAAGGACTAAATGGGCTTCCCTCGCGTGGTTGCAGTACTCGTTACGTCTTCGGTTCGCAAAACGCGCTCGGCTTCGGGTCGTCCTCGCTTGCCGTCGACTCCTACAGCAAACTCCACACTCGGTCTAAAATAGTACTTTTCAATACTAGTCCTCACTTCGTTCTGATACCAAACTCACACTGCCAGAAACATTTTTATCGTGTGTATCATATTCGTGGCATACCAGTTTAAAAATTTGTCTCATATGTAATTCCACTTTTCTTGCGTCGCTCGGGCAGTGAACTACTCGCGGAAGTAATCTGCGACTTTACTCCTTGTTGCATAATGTACTATTACAATGTTAATTTCAATTAAAAAACTCAATCATAACCATTTCAAAGTTTTTAATTATTGGCTACTATATAACAATTATACAGTAATTTTTATTATTTGTAAATATTTTCAGTTGGAACTGCCAGTGGAATTTGTGAAAGGCAAAATAGCAGATATTTCTCAGTATTTCTGTAAGGTGAATGGTATGCAGAATCCGATTGAACTTCGTACTATCGATTATCTAAAAGAAATTATGAACTTTTTCTTACTGGAATATAATGTAAGTGTATCATCATCTAAAAAATTAATTACCATAACTAGAAATAAGTAAGGCATAAGGTATTGCAACTAATTCACTTCGACTAATTGTAGCCAGAGGTAGTGGAAGCTCTCATCGTCTTAAGCTTAAAAAGCCGCCAATCAACGGCTCCCGATGGTTCCAAGCAGCCGCTTCGTAAACAGTTTTTCGAAACGTTCAAGTCGTCAATATGTCGTTGCATGCTGCTCCAACCTCATGTCACCCTAGAATTACTGGAACGAATTGAACCTGCCTCGCACTACAGCACATTCTACTTTATCACGGAACTCCTCAAATTCAGCCAGCTCTCACCTACATCGTACGGCATAAGCTTTGCGAAAACCGTGATCGAAGAGTGCACCGACTACGCGATTCACATTGTTTTTGATCACGAAGATCTCCGATTAAAACTTTTCGAGATCAATCGACTAGCAGTCAAAGTTGTGTTGCAGCATAGGCCGGAGAACACATCACCGGAGGATGTTCTGCCCAATTGCATGTACACTTGGATTCTGGCAAAGTTCGCAAAAGCCAAGCATAGGCCGGCGCAAAGGTACGCTCTGATGGAGGCTTTCCTCGCGTGTCTGCTCGAGGAAACGGACCGGGACCACGTCAACAAAATATTCGACAATCTTAGGACGACGCAAGACTCGCAGCTCTGGCTGACAAGCCTAGAATTAGACGAGACGCGCTCATCAGCACTGCAATGTCTCTTTGTCATATTTGACGTTTTACATGACACGAAATCCGTTTATATCTACGAGCGTCTGGTAAAATACGTGGCCGGCGTCTGCAAAGTCTTTCCCCGGCAAGTGATGCGCGAGCAAGTGCAGAAGTTCTTCAGAACGGCGCCGGAGACAAACTCCGAGGCAGCGCTCAATACGACCTTTGAGATGTTCATCGATCTAAGTACCTATGCGCCTGACGAGAGACATGACGTGCTGGTGTACTTCCTGCTGCCGGCCTTGGAATCCTGCTCGACGAAGGTGCTTGCGAAATTTATCAAACCGAAGATCGACAAGCTATCTGAGTTCGTGGTCGAGAAGCTGGACGAGGGCGAGGTCACTCAACGCCAGCATACTCTCGTCACCAAGATATGCGCTTTCGGGCTGTTCGAGCTGACGTACGGCAGGATCTTTAATTTGCTTCGCGGCGCTCGCACTTCCGCGAACGCACGCGAGCAGCTCTACGAGTTTCTAAGCAAGGAGCTCGTGGAGATGCGCAATAACCAGTCGAAGTATGCCGAGGAAAAGGAGTTCTGGCGACTCGCGCAATGCGCCGCCCTCAACTGTATCGTAGCGATCTACTGCGCCACCGGCAAGAAGCAAGTCTACTTGTCCCTGTTTACCGAGGACCGTACCAAAGGCCAACTGATATGGGAGCAGATCGTTGACTGCGAGAGGAAGTACGAGTTGGAGCACTATCCTGACACTTTCGTCGAGAGAACCATCAACGTAGCCACGTCGAAGGAAGAGATGCAGATGAAACTGCAGCACAAGGTCGGCGCCTCGTACTACCGCCAGCTCGATCCCGACGAGAGACATCGACGTGCCGATCCGATAGACACGCGTCACGTTGTTAGGCTGGACGAGGACCAACTCAACGACCACGAGTGTATGGCGATGCTCGTTGGCGTCATAACGCTCTTCTTCAATCGTAAAGCAACGCGACGTAATGAACATCTGCCGCACCACGACGACGAGGACCTCCTGGACGATGACATGCCCCACTGGGTGCAAGGTATACGTAATGCCTTCGCCACTTCTGAGGATAACGTGCGGCTCTTTCTCCTCAAGCTCATCTCGAACGCCAAGGAGATATTCATCTGCTTCGTCAGCAGCTTCTTCGTGCCGCTCGTCGTGGCCGTCAAGATTTATCTATCCAAAAACAAAATAAACTACGTCGTTCGCCAGGTGATGAATTTCCTGCTCGAATCGAAGCATCAGCTGCGCACGGAGACCGAGAAGAACATGGTGCAAGAGCTCCTCGGCGTTCTTATCGAGCGCACGACGAACGAACAGAATCAGCATATTTACGAGGAGAACCTTAAGCTCATCGAGGCCCTGGTGGCGATCTGGAAACTCCATCTCCAGTTGCCCAGTATTCTACTCGATACAATCAAGTCGAATCCGGCGCTGGCCACGGTGATCATGTCGATATTCGCGAGGGAAGATGTAGACCTTCAGACGCTTGCTATGGACGAGACGTATCGTACATTCACCAAGAACGAAATGTCCAATTGGCAGTCTGGCCGGGCTCCGCAGATCTTTGAAGTTATCGGCAAGATGCTGAATTACGTCAGTGAAGACATCCAAAAGCTCACGTTAAAAAAGAAAATATTTTCTCGCCTTAACGATATGTTTCGGTAGGTTTAATACAATATATTTACCTTATAATATAATTTTTTTTATCCGAATAGTGTATATTATGTGGGTTTCCAGTTCAACGTAATTTCTTAATAACAATTAAATATAATGATCGATTTTCTTATTTTGTATTTTATATTGGATCAATTGCCTCCTATACATTTTTGAGAAATCCAATCGATATACTTATTAAAATAAATAAACTTTTTCTTATTGCACAGATACAATCCGGACTTTTGCACTCGCATGGCCTATCTTATTTTCAAGGGCTATGAAAAATTGGCGAATTACGAGTGCCTGTACCCATTCATAGATCCAAATAAAGTCACAGACGACGAGCGTCTAACCGAATGCTACAAAATATTTCTATCCATCGCTAACTATCTCCCCTCCAGTGATGTGTCGAATAATGTGCACTACATAGGTCTGATGCGAGTTCTGCACGATCGAATCGTACCGTGTATAGAAACAGCCATAATGATATTCCAGAAGTTGATCAATGTACTTACGGTAAAAGATTTAACGGAATTCGCTGATCTCGCCGAGGAGTATGCGAAAGGTGAGATGCTGCGTGAGTACAAGATAATGGTGTTTCAGTGTTTCATGAAAATCTTCGAGAGATTTGCAGGTGCCGAAAAGTTCAGGTAACGCTGAATTTTATTCATTTATGATTGTTATAATTCAAATTTTAATTAAATGTATATACTAATAATATTTGTATAACTTTTATACAGTAAAGACGAGAGATCACTAAGAGATAAATGTCAAAAAGTCCTAATTGCTGGCACGACGGATGCCTCGAACGAAATCCAAAACTTCGTGCTGAGCTTTTGGACTGAAAAAATGATTTGGCCTGCAGACAGCGCTAAACGCTTATTATCAACGCTTGTATTATACTCGCACGAAGTCGACACATACTTTGCGCAGTTCCTCTGTCTGATGCTACTGAACATGGCGAACCTGGCACCGAACAACCAAAAGGTCTTATTCGAGGGGCTAGAAGGTCAGACGTTTAGCACTAAGAAAACAGAAAGGAAAACCGGCAACTCGAGGTACGACTGCATTAATCGCTGGAAGACGCTACCCTTTGTGTCCTCGGCGTGCGGTGCGCTCGATCGCGCGGACTTTGCTGGGACTCTTCCTAAAGTAATCGATCAAATCCGAGGGTAATTGTTTTACAAATAGTATCTGTAACTTTTCGCTTTTGCAAGATAAAATTGTAATTTTTTTAATTTACAGGTCGAATAAACCCGTTTGTTACTGCCAAACACCCGAGCAAAGCGAATGCGGGGGCTCGAGACAATCGTGTGCGCTGAGTTTTATAGAGCTCTCGTCCGAGGAGGTGACAGGACCGACTTGTACCCAAGACTTTTTCAAACTGCTATTGAATGAGAGATTTGAGCAAGAGCACGATATAAAAGCCGACTGCGAAAACACAGTTGCCAGGTATCCGGATGTGGAGATCTCGCAGGCGGACGTCGTCGAGGCGTTTGAGCAACTGGCGCGCCGCGATCGTCAGTTCGCGGGTGATCTCGCGGCTGCGATCATTGCTGGATTGATAGAGAACTTAAAGAAGCAAGTTCCAGACGAGAGTTTGAAGAGCGACAGCTCGCAGGACAGAAGTTTGAAGAATGTATATTTGAAGAGAAGGAGGGAGAGGAATTGGAGGAAGAAATTTTCGAGGAACTGCAATAAAAAGGGCGTCGATTTGCTCGATCAACTTACCGATGCTCTCAAAGATATGTGCGAAGATGCCATGCAAACAACGGGTGCATTCGCTTCAGTAGCTATGAAGATTTTGTCACTAGTCAACGATGTAAAGTTTAATGCCGATACTGTAACACGAGCGGCAAAGTTAATAGGCGAGCAAGCTTTAGGTAAGCTTTTGAATTTAAACGAATTGTCAACAAAGTTTTATTTTGCCAAATTTAATGTTGTTATTTAATTTGATACAGTTTCTTCAACTCCTTCTGTGTCTAAACTGATTGAAAATTGAAAAAATTGAAAAAATTTTTTTTTAATTTACTTTGTAAATTTGTATTTATAACTTTGAAGATACATTTTACTGGAATGTTTTATTATGTATATTATCGTTTTTGTTAGGTATTTCAATACTCGAAAACAATACAATCAGCTGCAATAAGCAGTACTATCGCTCGCAAGATGCGATCGCTACAATAGTCGGAGTTGGACCGAAAAAAATTTCAATTTTACATCCTGTACAACTAGCTGATTTATATCGATCAATTGACGAATATGATGTTGTCGAAAGCATCTTCAGTAACTGGGTTAAACCAGATGAAGACTTAGAAGGATTGCGCAATGGCAGCTTAGCACAGGCAGAAGGGGACTGGCTTGCAGCCAGTCATGCTTATAACACTGGTTACAAATCAAAAGAAAATAACAATAAATACCTCAAACATTATTGCTTAGAAGGCATGTTTAAGGTAAGAATTAAATATTTGTATTTTAATTTAATTTTCGATTCCTATTTATTTTATGCAAATTTATAATTATTTTAGAATTTATTAAATCATTTAATTAAAAATGAGTTGTAGAAAAACTATATGAATTATGCATTATTTAAAATTCATTTTAAACTCATTTTTAGTTTTCATTAAATATAATAAAATCTAATCTTTTCTAAATTTGAATTAAATAATTGTACCATTTTTTATAACTTAACAAGAACAGGAAAGCATTAAAAAAAAACACAGAAAAACTTTTAAAGAAATTTGTAATTTATTGTACATGGCATTTTCATTTTTATATATTTTTATTGTCCAGTCAAAAATACGTTAAAGTTTGGTAAAATTGCAGTTGCTCAAGTTTTGGTAACTTTCAATTGTGATGAATTGAATTCATTGCTTTTGACTCACAGTGTAGTAATATTTATGTACATCTACAAAGTTTAACCTAATTTTCAAGCGTGATCATTATCAGCAGTGCCTTCATATCTCCATCGATACCATGCTACTTTCATTCTATCCCAAATATTACCTAATGAATCCATAGCAGGTCTAACATCCAACGCTGCAAATTCGTATTTTTCGTTAACATCATTGCCATCATAATAATCTATTACATATCTAACATCTAGTCCACACCTATCCACAATCCAGTCATGTCTGTCAAACGGTAATCCATAGCCCAACCAATAACGAATTCTTGCACGAGGAGAGTAATCTTTGGCTTTACCACCAAAACTTTTTAATTTTGGAGTAGCACATTCCGATGCATGCCATGCTTCCCACATCAGGACTTGTTTCCATGCATCTTCGTTATTAGCATTATGAATTTTAATAATATCATCCATATCTTTTGGTTGTACGTCTTCATCCTTCCAACGCCATCCTTTACGTAACATGGCATTCCAAAACATTTGTGCAGATGGATAAACCCAAAATCCACCTTCTTCACTAGCTTTTGGAATACTAGAAACTTGTCTGTCTTTGGACAATGGGAATGGTTGATCTGGTGCTGGATTTTGGTTTTCTTTAGGCATCATGTTTAATGGGTTGATGTCACTGAAATCATCAGATACTGGACACTCACTCTTTTTGCTAGACTGCATTTTTCCATGATCAACTGGACATTGTGAAACCTTTTTCTCTTCATTTTTATTTGCATCCACTTTAGCTGTAGATTTTTCATTTAAATCAAGGGCAAAAGCTGTTGACACTGTGTTACCCATGTTTAAGTACACTGTGGAAAAACAAAAAATTATTTTTATTTAATATTATTTAATTAGCCAGTGTTATGAAGTATGACGTAAGTCGTGAAGTATACATATACCAACGTTTTTCCTGAACCAGAGCAGAAACAGTTTTTTTTGTAGGTTAGGATTCGTTGAACATCAAAAATACTGATAAATATCAATGAAACAACTCATAAAACAGTTAAAAAACATATACTTAATTATGGAATTAAATTATAAATCATCTACAATATTAATATTTATTAGCATTTTTGAAAATTGAGTTTGATACTCCTAGCACTCGAAGATAGCACCCATTACATTAGCTAGCTAACTCAAACTGACTTCATTTTTCGGCTGCTCCGACTGCAGCTCCGAGATGAATGATGTATGGAAAAGCTAGGTCAAGTATATTTCCCCTCCGTCAAAGAGACGGAACTTTTGCGTCTATGCGGCTACTTATATGGAGCGCAGCGAGTCTGTCAGTTTACATTTTATTGTTTATTAATTGTCTTTTATTTCTTAAAGAGCCTTTCTTAGATATATTAATGTATACATGTTATTATACAAAAAGAATTTTATTATAAATATAAGAAAAAAGTATCTCGTAGAGCTGAAATTAAATCGAACACAAAAACTGTTTTTAAAGATTTAAGATTTTCATTTCTGACTTTACGAAATAGAAATTCTCAATAAAAATAACCGTGTAGTTAGCACCTGCTGTGTAATTCCTACGAAGTCAGAAAAAAAAAATTACTCGTTACCCTAGATTTTGACGTGCAGATTGCGCGGATTTCAACGCAAGTTTGAATGCTTTGCTACTTTAATGTAAAACCGTGCGAACTGTTACATGTTATATAACACAACAAATTAATGTATAATGTGTAGTCAAAAATATTAAACAAGTGGTTTCTTACCTCGAATATTTTTTTCAAAGTACTTTTTGCGTTAAAAAAATTACTTGCACTAAATTTTTCCTCGCTGTCGGATGATCTTTGTAAAAAAAGTTATAATAACTCGACCGAAATTCTCATTTCAATAGTTTTTTATTGTATATAACTATATTAAAATAGTCAAGATTTACCGCTTGACCGCTTGAATTGAGATCCGCATAATTTGCATGTCTGCAAATTCTAACTTTTGTTTTTTTAGTGTAAAATATTATTTTATCAACGCTCATTTTCCCTACTTGCGTGCATAATATTTATCATAATATATAAAAGCTAACTGTATCGATTGTATAGAAAAAAATTTAATTATTAGAAATAATGTTCCTTTTATAAAATCGATCCAATCTATGTAGATTCTGTTAATCGATATATCCATTTTAAAGTCCATAAAAGTATCATAAATAATTTCTTGTGGAATTAAAAAAAAATGTAGTTTATAATATTGGCAATTAAAGTCTGTGATTGAAGTGTATAAGTAATTTTATTTTATTTTTGTTCGTCACTGGGGTATATAGTTGAATTTTACGTAGCGAGTATTGGGCAATCACGAGGTCGTGAAGATTTTTTTTTGGCGAACAATACTTTTTTTTATAGTGTGAGTAAAGCACGTCGTCGAAAACGACGCGTATCGACGTACTTTACGCATACTATGAAGAAAAGTACTATTAATCTAATATGTTTGACAAATCGAATTTATGATTTTGTATAGTAGATATAAGTTCTAATACCAAAGGTACTTATCTCAATACGATATGTGTTGATAATTTAATAAAAATTAAAAAATATCGTTCAGTATTTATTTTACTATTATAATCTAAAATAAGTAAGATTTAAAAATATAATTATTAATGTAAATAGAGTTATAATATATATTATATATCCGTTAAAATTAACACTATAATTTTTCGATTATTCCAGTGCTACAGCGAACTTTCAGACTGGAGAACAATTAATGAAAAAATAGCAGAAATTGTACAGAGGGGCCAGACAAAGAAAAAGAAACATTCTATATGGAAAAGCAGTTTTCTACTTTCATGGGCTATCAAGGTAGTTTTTTTTTATTGTTAACTATATAATGTATTATATTTTTTAAAACATTTTTTGTAAATTCTCAATATCGAAACGTGTATGCTTGCTTCAGTCGGAGGTCCAAACGATAGTGAGATACATCGCAATGAACAAACTAGACAGGAAACTCGCCACCTGCGTAGACATCGATGACGCGGTGCAAAAGGAGGGAACCGCGGTCACAAAACCTTTTGGTGATCAACTGTCCATTTTCTACCTCACACGCCAGGTTTACCACGATCAAACGTACTATTTGAAGTCATTCCATTGCTTGAAAAGTTACCTGGAGGACACGCGTGCACGGTGGCTTCGAACGAGCTATCTCGACGAGTTGTCAAAATCACGGATTCTCGGTCGGCTCAAGCGGATCCTCGACTTGGATGCGTATGCTGTGGTATATCGAATGCGGTGGTGGAAACCCGAAGATCCAGAGCCCGGAAAAGATCCGCAACCCGTTGATATGTCACCTGTGAACGAGCTTATGAGCTACTGGACGAAGAATTCGCCCCGAACCGACGACAATGTCACGCCCTGGAGCGAGATCGTGGATTGCAGATTGGCTTTTGCTTCTGTTTTGAAAGATGACTTAACAGCTCTTCCAAATGACTCTGGGTGTGTATTATTCATTTTTTATAATTTATCAATTAGTCAAATATCTAATGATTATTTAGAGCAAATAATTTTTATATTAGTATTTATTGCAATTTTTTACTTTTTTTCTAGCATAAAAAAAAAATTAATGTTAGCAATTATGGATGAATGCCTAAATATGGGTAATGTTGCTATCGAACAAGAGAAAAAGGCTGTAGCGCAAATTTATATAAGTCTCATACCTGATATACAACCGAATTTTACTGATAGTCACTTAAATAATTTAATCTGCAAACAAAAATTATTAGTTTCTCGTTATACTTTTCTATCTGGCAAGATTAATAGCTGTACTGACAATACAATTCAGCATTGTGTTAATTCATGGAAAATTGCCAATGGAATATTAAATAATGGTGATATTGAGTTCCCAGTAAAAATTGAGACGATGCGACACATAACCGACGTAATCTCAACAATTCGGAATCTTACAGTACATGAAGAATGTTTCCGATACATAACGCAAAATGAATTCATTAGGTCAACTTTGAATGTTACTGATATTTCACAGATTGTAAGGGCCATGGATAAATACGGTTATAACATATTCAAAGAGTTACGTGAAAAAGGAAGCAATGACGATCTCGCCAAAAATAATATATTATTAGCTGCACATTGCCTAGAATGGAAATCTAAGTTACCTAGAAGAAATGTAATATTTGATAAAGCGTTTATTACAGCTGTATTAACAGCAATGAAATTGGGTTCGACGAAAGCTCTTCGTTATTTTTCTTGTCTTTTAAACCCATTAATTTGCAAGGATTTATCAGAAAACGAGAATCTTTTTGCAGATCTTCAAAATATACCCACATGGATGTTTTTGCCTGTACAGGTAAATAGGCATTCTATATGTTTTATTCCACACTCGACTCAAATGGTCATCTTTTGCCTCCGAAAATCGGGGCGAAAATTGCATATTTTTCCCGCAAATCCGATTTGCGGGTCAAAAGTAAAATTTGCGGGTCGATTTTTTTTTTTTTTTATTTTTATAATATTATTAATTTTATAATAAATTCATGAAAATACTGGCTTTTTCCACTAAGCAAAATATAAAGAAAAAAAACGTGTTGGCCCGCTTTTCGGAGTCCAAAGGTGGCCACGGTCGAG
>UXGD01007512.1:0-10818 GCA_900474315.1 Torymus auratus | reverse complement strand
TATATATATATATATATGTATATTTGCATGTGAATGAAAATAACGAAGCGGGGGGACGTAGTTTGAGCGAAAATTCAAAGTCGACGTGTATATTGCGAGCGATAAATAAAGCATAAGTTATGTGGGATTTTTTTTTATATGGACTGTGGTACATGGACTATTCGAATATCGAGTTTCGAGTTTGATTAGAAAACAGCTTTCGTTACCTTTTAAATGGAGAGTTTATGCAGTTTCAAGTCTCTATATATAAATTTTCCGTTTCAAATAAATAAAACTCTTAATCCTACATAAAACAAAAATTTATAAGACAGATTTAATTACAATAAAGAAGATTGGCTAATAAAACAACGCTCATGGAACTTTCTCACTTCCTACAGAAATTCCTAGTACTTGCGTTAAACTAACGCATAATAAAAAATCCCTCGTAAACCTCCATCATAAAACAGCAATAATTATAAATACCTACGAATTCTTAACGATCATCAACTTTCCTCTTTCTTTTCCAGCGGAGGAGGCGACATAGTGGTAGCAGCTGACGGGGTCGGCCAAGCGGGCAACGACGGCGGCGACCGTAGCGCCCGTCCGAGCGTCTCGTCCATCTCCTCGATCATGAACCAGAGCGCGGACGACAGCGACAGCGGCTTCCACGGTTTCCAATCCCGCGACGATCCCAGCCACGCGTCCAACAACAATTCCAGCCCCAACAGCGTGAACACCGGCTCGTTCCCCGGTAGCAGCGGCAACAACAGCAGCAGCGCCAACAACAACAGCAACACCACCAACAACAACAACAACGCGAACAACAACATGAACAGCATGAACAACAATCTGAACAACGGGATGGGTCTGCACGACGTGCCGCAGCAGCCGCTAATCAACGGTTGGATGCAGCAGCAGCAGTCGCCGCAGTACAGGCACCACCCGGACAACCCCATAATCAGCCAGCAGAGCCCGGTGCAGTACAACCACCAGATGATACCTGGTGTGATACAACAGCAGCCGCCGCCGCCGCCACAAGCCCATGTACATCAGCACCAGACCATGATGTACCAGCAGCACCTCACCCAGCAGCAGCTGATACAGGTGCATCAGCATAAGCATAATGTAACCCCTCAGCAACAGCAGCAGCAGCAACAAACTAGTAGTAGTAGTGGCGGTACGAACAACGTGAACACAGTGCAACCAATGCCGCGGAACTACGGGCAGCCTGTGTACGCGAACGCACCGCCCAAGCCGAGAAGACTGAACGAGAACCCCAACGATTACTCGACCCCGTCGCCCGACCCCGACTACCGCAAGTCGCCTGTCTCGCCTGACGTCAGACTCAGCAGCAAGAGTCCCATATCCGTGGAGTACGTCGATGCGAGGACCAACCCCAACGCCATTTACGGCCAGCGAATACCCTCGCAGAAACCCCAGCCGACTCTTAGGACGGACAAGTCAGGGCTGACGTACGGCTTCAACCAGGCGGTGGTGGGCCAGCCGGCCGAGAGACGGACGCCAGATACCTATGGCAGAAGCAATGCCAAACCTGGCGGCAGAGCGGTCACGCAAGTTAGGGCGGTGAACGGTGATTACGAGGATGTCTACGCTGGACCACCTCCTCAGCTCTACCAGAGGCCAGCTGGACCTGTGGGATACACTAAGGGACCGGCACCAGCGCCGATTCCGATACCCGTTTACACGCAGCAGCAGCAGCAACAACAGCAGCAGCAGCCACAGCAGATGCAGCCGCAGTATTATGTCGTGTCTGGGTCGCTGAACGGTAGGTTATTGGAGCTGGAGGAAGGGAGGTGGTTTGTTATGAAGGATTTGTTGAATTAGGGGATGAGGGTGGGCGGAGAGGTTTGTAAAGATAGATAGGGGGGAGGTTAGATGGTAGAAGAGGCTGGTAATGCCGCAACTGGGTGGGAAATGGCGTGGCGTCATTTGACTGTACGATTATATGGGCATGTATAGTTTAGGAAATTAATGAGAGAAGAGGTATATATACTTTTGTATCAGAGGTTGTGTGTATCATGCAAGAATTTATTTATTTTTTTTATTAGATCAACGGTGTCTGTATTGTAATATGTATATATAGATAGATAAAAATTTAATGTAAGTGTTACATATTGAATAGAAATATTTAATATCTTAAATAGAACCGTACACGTTGTGATTTTGTTTTAATACTTTTGGTATGATAGTTGACTATTAAAAGCACTACTTTTTATTATACCTACAAGACGACATTGTGTAACTTTGTTATTAATGATACTGCCGTAATAAAAATATACTAGAAGTAAGATAACGTAATGAAGTGAAAGACAAATAGCGTGGGGTATCAATTTGTTACGAATAGTTATACTGTTAGATTTGACCAAAGTAAGAGTTTAAAAAGTGTATCTGTGGTTTCCAGGAATAACCACGTCATATCTTCACTTTTCATGATTTCGAGTAAATCGAGTTTTTAGTTTCGCATCCGTGTTTTAAATCAAGACAATGAAATTAAACGCAATACTGATGAATACTAATTTAGGATTTTCACTTCTAGTGTTTTTCCAGCAATTTTATGTATTCTTCATATTATTCACGAAGAATTCAATAACCAATATACTCTATTATTATACGAGCCCTTGCGAATGAACGTCTTTATTAGCTGTGTAAAGGCGGCTATATATAGTTGCTTGTTGATATATGCCGCTACTGGCTACAGAAATTACATTAAAATGTATCTAAATATAGTTATTTAGTTTATTCCGAAAATTCTCAATTGAAAAAAGTGATGTAGTGGAGTTGTATAGTTTTACCGGGATTCTGGATGAAAAAAGCGGATATATATGTTTATTCTGGGAACATGTTGACAAAAAATGGAGATATATGGTTATTCCGGGAACATGTTGGAAAAAATGATGTTTTAGCCTCGTTTCTTGTGTTCGTTCAAGACAACGAGTGCACTTTAGTAATTTCTGTCATGATTACGTGATTGAGGACTGTTGGAAGATAAGAAATAAGGCATAAAACCTATCTTGAAAAACATGTCACTTATATGGTGTTTCCGGGAAAACCCCAGATATAGAATGGTATAAAATGTTCTTTAGAACCGTAAAAAAGTTTTCAAATACATTGTTGCAGACTCCAACATTTATTTTTATCATTTTTGGTATGACTTCTTAAATGTCATAGCAAACATTTCTACAAACGATGCAATGTCTTTCCTAACACATCTATTAATATTATTCATTAAACTTATTAATTTAATGAATTTCCATCAAAATCACATTACAATCAGCTACCCAGCCCCCCACAAAACTGCCAAAACTTTTGCAATCACGATATCTAATAACTGTCACCTCTTCCAACCACTATTTTCACTTACCCCTATCGCGCGACGTTAAACTCATCAACCCTTCGCACGGCTTCTTCGCCACAGCTCCAGCAGCCGTCATGCGACAACCGCAATCCCAGCAACATCAGCAGCAGCAGTCGTCGCGCACGCAGCCTCCGCCGCGGCCGCACAGTGCCGACTTCCTGGAATACGAGGCGACACGGAGACCGAGCTTGCAGCAGAGCGCCGCACAGACAGCCGGCGGCACCGCTGGCCAGCCGAGGTGTCCGCAGCGGCCGAAATCGAGTCTGGATATCGTTAATCCGTCAGATATCGTGGCAAACGATAATTACTTCTATTCGGAGGAAAGGTGAGTTGGGCAAGAACAATAATACTCGTGAATCATATATGAAAATATTGAAGTTTATCTCGAAATTAACTTAAAGCAATGATAACGAAACCGAGGAAATATCATTCGATCGTCACGTACTATATGCAAACATCGGTCCACCGAAAAGCACCTTTTCCTCAAACATCAATTCCACACCTCGCATTCTAGGCATGACTCACTCGTTGTTGTATCTCGTCGCCACCGAAACCGGGAATTACGTGACAGCGTTAACAGACGCGATAAGACGCTTCTCCTCTTTGTGTTTACATACAGATACGCGGCGCAGATGCGTCAGAGCGCCGTCTACCTGCACCAAACGCCGCAGCTGCAACAGCAACCGACGACGACGCCGCCGCCACCGCAGCAGCAGCCGAGGAACCAGTCGCTGTCGAGGGCGACGACCCCGTCCAAGTCGTCGGCGTCCCGGGACACGGAGTCGGGGATCGGAACGATGTCCGAGATGTCGTGCCCGTCGCTGAGGAGGTCGCAACGTGAACATACCCATCAGCCGCATTCGTTACAGAGGCATACAGAGTAAGAGATTATGATGATGGTTCTTTTTGCGTGTATAGGATAGAGATTATCGGATGGCGCAGGTTTATAGCGGAGAATGTCAAAGATGATCGGTTTTGGATATAGTTGACGTTGAGGAACGTGATTTGTCGTTTGATCGAGTTATTGCCGACAACAGTTATTTCGAATGACGTACAGGTTTATGAGTAGAAAAAATTGCTTCTTTTATGCATATACGATCGGTTGATTTCTGAATATACTTTAATAATTATTTTTGTGATTATTCTTTTTCACACTTATCTTGTATACTTTATCTTGAAAAAAATCACGAAACAATGGTATTGAGTTAAAGTCAATTACATTATCTGCAATAAATCTGCCTGCGACAAAACATTTCACGACGAATTTTCCATTACAACGAAACTCTAAAAGCAAACTCCCGGCTAAATGTACACGCCGCAACCATCTTATTTGCTTACATCTTTGCATCGATAACCCACGTTACCCATGTAATATAGCTCCTTAAACTCCACGCATTACATGTATACGAAAAGCCCGCGTGTAATGTGTATACAAGTTTCGTGTGTACCTCGGGGCTCTGTCATTTTCCTTATGCACGCCACAAAATAATGCCCAGGCCGCCGTCGTCGCTCGCTCTTAACGAAAATGACTCAGTGAACGATAATGCATCCCGACTATTACACGTACGAGAGGCTCGATGTACGCGCGACGGTATATATACACACACGTGAGATAGGGACATTAAAAAAAAGGCGTCGATGATTTCATCAATGGGAAAGAGGCCTTCGAAAGTGTATATAGCGCGTACAAGACGTCGTAAAAAAAATATGTATATAATATAAGTCAGTGACTAACGGGTTGTACTCGCGCTGCTCGCGAATAGAAGGCTTCTTTTCTGATCTGGTTTCTCGGGGATAACAAAAAATAAAAAAATAAAAAATAGTGCGGTATGGCTGAAAAAAAAATATATATATATATATATACAATGTATTACATTTTTTAAGGTTGAGTCATGAAACGCGGAGCACCCGAGCGTTCGGTTATAAAGTTGTCTTTTATAAATAATACTTCCTGAAGAGCTTTTTTTATCATGACGTTATAATGGTACCGGGAGAACATCGCATCGATATCTTGCATACGATATGAAAAGTCGAAAAATAAGTTAATTACAAAAGTATATCGCATTATAAAATTAACAAACTCATCTATCTTTAACATTAAAAAAACTGATTTGTTCGTAGAATAAAACCCACCTTTCCACAGAGCGCGCACCATAATATAATCGCGAGCCACCTTACATCACACTCTACCGTCGGCGGCAGCCCAATAACCCAACGCACCTCAGACATAGTGTATATATATACTGCAGGTCGACCGCACAGGCCCCAACCAGCATCCTAGACCGTAACAACAAAGCGCTAGGCGCTTGCTCGATCTCAAAACAACTTTCACTCTCCTCCTGCTCCCTTCTCCTCCCCATACCCTATACACCTATCCCTCAAAAAAAAGTCTCGATCTCTCACCCACACACGTCTCTGAACCTCTCTCTGGCAGGCTAACCGACACGGCGCACCTGCGGCGCTCACTGCGCGAGACAACATCAACAACAGCAGCAGCAGCAGCGGCGTCCACGACAACAGGCTCGTCGTCCTCTGCCCGCGCGGCTGCGACGGCGGCGCTGATTCACGCGGACTCGCCGGGCCGCTCTCTTCCACGAGACTACAGTGGTGGTGGGGGTCACGTGTCGACCGGTTCGCTAAGGCAGCGTAGCAGCATCGGTTGGGAACCCCAGCCGCAGCAGCAGTTTGCGAGATCGGCGAGCGCGCGACTGCCGCGCGGTAGCAGCAGGCGTAATAATCCAGCGACGTTCATCGATTACGACGACGACGAGGACGAGGACGACGACGACGACGACTACGCCGAGAAATCGTCGGGACAGGACTCCAGGGATGGTGAACGCAAGATTCAACAGGTGAGTTATCAGTGCGGGGAGAGCGGGGGTTTCGGGAGTACAGATGACACGTGGGTCGGTATACTTACGTGTGCGGGAAGGAATTTAGGGAGGTTTGGAGAGTACAGAAGTTTTTTTCAAGACGCCGAGTGGAATTTTTTGATGCGAATAGATAGGGTAGGGGTAAGCAGTTTTCGAGGTAGGGAAAATTTGAAAATATTGTTTCGGAGTTGTGTAAATATATATGTGTGTATGAAACGGATGTGAAAATTTCGAAAATACACGTCGCGATGGAAGTCACGAGAGAACTATGTACATTCTTTTAGACAAATGTGAACAACTTATCGCTTGACATTATTCGAAGTACGTCATAAAATTACCAGTTACTCAATAGCAATCCTGCAAGGATGCGTGACGACGAAAATTCGACTTTCACATTCTCGGAAATAAAACGTCATTACTTTGCCCTTCGGAAAAAAGTCGCGGATCCATTTCATTTGACAGTGTATCCGGTTTCACAGCGGGCTTTTTTTTATTATTTATTATTAAACTCATGAACTTATGAATTTTGTAAAAAATTCAAATTTTTGCTATTCGCTCTACGAATAACGTCTCTCATTCGAATGACATTTCCACTACATATATTCATAATATTTCAAATCTATACAATAACAAAGTCACGTCTCGTATCGACCTGGTATAATAAATACGCTTCATCAAACTCGCGACATTTTGTACGTGCATCTTTTCCACAATTCTTGCAATGCATTTGAAAATAATTTTCCTCGAATCGTAAAAGCTGAGAAAAATCTTGAGCAAAATCGTCATGATCGCGCCATCAGCATCATCTCCGCGACTCTATTCCGTCACCCCGTCTCTCTCACTTCCTGCATGACAGAGCGGTACAAAACCCGTTGTACAGTACACACGCACTGACTCGAAGATCGATTGGGAAAAACGCTCCGTGTGCCTCACAGACACAAGACAAGAGAGAGAGAGACAGAGAGAAAACCTCTTTTCCTCTGTTAGACACAACCATTATCGCGCTCTCCTCTCCACAAGCGCTGCACTCGTGTCATTAGCAGCGCCGTCACGAAGCGGCTTTCACCTTATACCTGCGTGTAGAGGCGCGCGCTCGCGTTGGTTCACGTGACTCATCGGTATTTCTTCGTACAGGAGACGCGCGCCGTCATCGCGATGCCGCGCGCCGCGTGCTTTTTTTTCTTCATTTTTTTTAAAGCTCATTTCTCACGCGCGAGGGTTTTTTTTTTCTTTTAAGCTGCGAGGTGGGTTTTGGGAAATCGATTTTTGAACGGTTTTTAGCCGGTGAGCTAAAGGGATGTGTTTTACTACTGATTGAATGGTAGGTGCGAGAGTGAATTGTGGGAGGTTCGTAAATGTGAGTCACAGTGGGTACGAGTGTGATAGGTTTAGATATCGGATTTATGAGACTTGAGGTGGATTGAGCTATTTTAAGAGTTCCGAGAAGGCGGAAATCATGCTGGTATTTTTGGTAATATAGGTTCGCGAAGTGAAGTATTATCGGGCGTGTGATATTTTGATCGCGAGAATCGTTTTTGTTTATGATTCGGATTAGGTAATGGAAATGATATTTTCATTATGCTTGACACGCAAAAATTTATTGACATTCTGTCACTGGTATAGAGTATGGTATATGTTTGCTGACTGCGCAGTTTAATTATGTTTTGATAGTATACTTATCGTTTTTTACGTCGTTTCAAAATGATTTCGATTAGTGTTTATCGCGTAACTAAATCTTCGTTAGTTGATTACTGTTTTATCATGCGTTACTTAATTTAGGGTGCGTATGCACTTGAAAATTAATTTATGTAAACAGCGCGGAAAGCACATTGACTTTTTTTTCAATTCGTTTGCTTTACGACTTACTCAACAGCAAAATAAAATTAACTTTGGAATAAAAAAATGCTTTAACTGTAACTAAATATATTAGTGATTTCGATCTTTCGCTTACAATAATTATTTGGAACAGTTTTTAACGGCTTTCTTTTTTATTTACAGTCATCTCACATCAAGCCAGTAATAAATTAATAACGATCGTTAACACAGAATTCACCAAAAATTAATCAATTTGAATCTTCATCTCATGAATTTTTTCAAATTAAAATATTCTCATCTCAAATAATCGCGCACCTTTATCACTCATTCCTATACTACTCTACAACACCTCAGCTAATCGTTATTCATCCTTCATTCTTTCTTCTAGCGCGAGGAGTCGATGAAGCGCTTGCTGGAATGGAAGCAGCGCATGCTGCAGTCCCCGCTGACCCGTAAGCCGACGATACCCACGTCGAATCAGCAATCCCGCAGCAACCACCACCAACAAGACCTCTACAAGCAACAGGCGCTCCTCGAGCTCGCGGCCCATGAGGCCGCGCTCGCGGAGCAGCAGCAGCAGCAACAACAACATCACCACACGAATCATCGTCACCGTAGACGCGCCGACGACGCCCATCACCGGCCGCATCATCCGCGTAGTAAGAGCACGGACGCGAGGCGCTCGACGACAGCGGCTGGAATGGGTGGCGCTGCGTTACTCCATCACAACGCCCTGCCGCGCTACAACAGCTACAGCAGCGACGACGAAGGTAGGCACAGCGACGATGATGTTGATGATGATGATGTTTATGACTCGCAGCCCGAACTTGTTATTTGAGAGAGCATATGTGTGTGTGTACGTGTGAGGGATAGTGGATTGTTAGTTCTTATTGTTTACTTTAACTTTGGTTTTTCGGAAAGAGAGAGAGAGAGAGAGGTGCAAGTGGTGGTTCGAGTTTTCGAGAGACCTGGAACGAGGGCTTTGCTTGTAGATAGAGGTGGGAAAGTGGTACTGTAAGTGGTTCTTTAATAATATGTTTATGGAAGTAGTTAATGTCTAAATTTTGAATCGATTACCGTATAACGTGTCGATGAATTAGGTTTATTGAGATTTTATGTAAATCTGTTGAATCGTTAGAATCGCGATCCCGGTCTCTCGTTAAACAAGCAGCTTATAAAATTAATCGATCCTCGTTTAGTCTTGTAGAGGCGAGCTTTATGGTGATAAGATAGACTATATTATTTATACATACATCTTACTTTGCTTTAATAGTAGTTTTTTATGAAGTAACTTTTATGTGGTATGTACTGGAGAACCGATGTTTTAATATATCTTACTTTTGCTATTAGAGTTTTATAATTTTAACTTTAGTTCCATATTGGTATCGACTGCCATGTATCAATGAATCTGAATTAGGTAGTTATATTAAAATTAAAAGTATCCAAGGTTTATTGAACATGTGCTTTAACAACTCTATGCCATTAAAGTGACTGGAGTTTCAATTTTTAATATCTACATGCGTAAATTGATTAACATGAGTCATATCTTATTATTATTTCCTATATTAAAAATCATTGACTGAGAATTTTGTAAACTTTGTAAATATGAAAAAATTGTAAGAAAGGAGGTCTAGTCTGTGCCAATTATTTGAAAACACATCATGTGCGTCTCTCCTAATATTTTGACTAATACTAATCATGTAAATTAACGTACTGTACCTTTTTTATACTGCGCTATTAACCATTACATCCATTTGACTAACCGAACATGAAAATACATATACTTAAAAGTGGCTGTAGATATGAAACAAGATTGTCGGCAACGTCGCTTAATATCTACTTCAAAGTCCCGCGCGAGTGCATCCCTGCAATGTGTAATGCGTACAGATAATACAAACTTGCTTTCGTATAATCACATTTATCTTTTCTCTGTGGCCCTTCGACATGTTAATATGAATGTATTTGCAACAATAAATGATGTAGCATTTTTGAGATGTACGGATATACTTTTACTCCGGGGAAACATCATCCCCTTTCTCCGCCAACCTCCTGTGCGGCTATGCGAGCGTCGACCTGGGCTCTGGGCTTCCTGGTGACTGGGACATGTATTTATTAACACTTTGGTACTTAACATACTTCTTCCCATTCTGCCTTCATACCCGTCCTTAACGTAATTTATCGATCCTGAAAGCATCATGTCTAACGTAAGAGAAATTTTAACGTTTATTTGCTTCTGTTTTAAACTAAAGAAAATGAATAATATTGTTACATTACACATATTTTGAATTAAGAATTATCAATAAGTTTAATTTGTTAAATAGCTCGATATGTGGACATGAAATTGTACGGTTTCACCCTCGAAAAAAAAGAGAGAATGATTGCTTTGCATGGCGCATGTCGCAAGAAAATGACTAATAATATCGCTAAATTGAGTAATCTTGTACAAAGCGCTATGCGTAATTGTATTGAATTATAAAATTGATAATAATTAACACCGCGTGTATAATGATGACGAAAACAAATTTGTCGAATTCACTCTGTATTCTTCCTTCTCTCTTTTAGGGACTGTTCGCATAGTGGGTTTTGGGCTTTGATCTTTGGGCTTTGAGCAATGTGTAAAAAGAAATCGTTGTCGGTCATCTTGTAAATTCACAATCCGTAGTTGAAAAAAAACAGAACTTCTATACAACTGAATACTGACATAACCTTATAATTGACCACGGATTGTGAATTTACAAGATGACTGACAACGATTTTTTTTACACATTGCCCAAA
>UXGD01007511.1:0-10818 GCA_900474315.1 Torymus auratus | reverse complement strand
AATTGAATTCTGAAAATTAGTATCAAGAATTAGTCTCAAAATCGATTGAATTTTAATCAATTCCAATTCTTTTCAATTTACGTTTTTTTAGCAGGGAGACTCTTCACCACCACCAGTGTGTAAAATGTTTGAGATATTTGACGAGAAGTACCTATAAAGCGATAGAAAATATTAAATTATAGAAAATAATTATGATTATGACTCCACAGTATTTAATGAAATTGCTGAAAACATTTAAAATCATTTGATCCTACAGACAAATTATTTTCTATAATATACTATTTATTAACTATGTAAAGTAAAAAAAATTGAGAAAATATGTAAAAATTTGTTTGTCATGTCAACTTTGTTCCATGTAATAGACTACATATACATTCTCAAACTTTATATATTATACTATATATTTATTTTTTTTACCATTACTTTAAGTATTTGATTTTTTTAATACATAATAGTAATAATATTATGTATTACTTATGTGTTATTACTTATTATGTAAAATTGAATAAACCGCGAAAAAATATTCGATGATGTGGAAAGTGAATATAGGGACATACGATTCGAGAATCGGGATATCGATTTTGTAATCCTGTAGGAGGCGCAACTTCGCGTTCTGGCAAGCAGTTCTTTCTTCTGTGATCACTCTGATAGAAGAGGAAATAAAGTAAGTAAATAGTAGCGTCGATTTTATTGACGTTTTTCTCATAAATGCAGTATAAAAATTTATTAAATCCATATTTATATCTCAAATATCAGTCATTTTATATTATTAAAGTATTTTTTTAATCGATTTTCATCATAAAATAGCATTTTCAAATCATGCCACGTGCGACTGATGCGTTAGGTTAGCTTGATGTCTGTTGTTCGATAACGATGTAATGTTAAACTCTTTGTTGATGCAATAAGCACTTGAATATTACTTTTTGATACTCGTGATAAGTATTGAAAAGTACTATTTTGACACTCCATGCATAAACTGCTATTTTAGCGTATGCTTGCAAACGTAAGCGTGCGTAAAAGTAGTACTTGATAACGGGTATTACGTGAAAATTACAATAATATCGATTATTTGAAGGTAATGTTCTTAGTTGTCAATAACAACATATATTTATTTTAGCATGGCGGACGCAGCTCCAGCCCGTGGAGGATTCCGTGGTGGTTTTGGATCTCGCGGCGGTGACCGCGGCGGCATGCGTGGACGCGGTGGACGCGGACGTGGTCGCGGTCGTGGCCGTGGCCGTGGTAAGGAAGATGCCAAGGAATGGATCCCAGTGACCAAGCTTGGCCGTCTGGTCAGGGATGGAAAGATTCAGTCTCTTGAGGAGATTTACCTGTTCTCTCTGCCCATCAAGGAGTTTGAGATCATCGACTTCTTCATTGGCACGTCTCTCAAGGATGAGGTTCTTAAGATCATGCCTGTCCAGAAGCAGACTAGAGCTGGTCAACGCACACGCTTTAAGGTATGTTAATTTTTATCATATATTATTTGAATGATGTCTAATCTACTGCATTATTATTTAATTGGGACTAAAGAAGTAACTGATTAATGTTAATGATTTTATTTTAGGCTTTCGTTGCCATTGGAGACAGCAATGGACATATTGGTTTGGGAGTCAAGTGCTCCAAGGAAGTAGCAACTGCCATTCGTGGTGCTATAATCCTGGCCAAGCTGTCCGTTGTTCCAGTTCGCAGAGGTTACTGGGGTAACAAGATTGGTAAGCCCCACACTGTGCCTTGCAAAGTCACTGGAAAGTGTGGTTCCGTACAGGTGCGTCTGATCCCTGCACCAAGAGGAACTGGCATTGTGTCAGCTCCTGTTCCAAAGAAATTACTTCAGATGGCGGGAATAGAAGATTGTTATACCAGTGCCAGAGGCTCAACATGCACCCTAGGAAACTTTGCAAAAGCTACCTATGCTGCTATTGGAAAAACTTATGCTTACTTGACACCTGATCTCTGGAAGGAAATGCCTCTATCCAAGACACCGTACCAGGAGTACGCAGACCATCTCTCCAAGAATCACCGACCTGTAGCTGGTTCAAGGCCTGCAGAAGTTGTATGAATATGAAAGATCTTGAAAAATAAAGATCCTCCGTGATAATTTTACATATTTTCTTTTTTTAATCCTCTTTTAAATCTTGCATTTGTTGTTTTTTACCATGTAGATTCAATATGGAAATAATTTTTTATTCTCATTATTTTACTGCAGAGCACATCCTATATAAAATTATTTTACAGAACAAAATAACTATTATTATTTTACATAACACTTGACTATTTTTATTATAAAACTAGAACAAAAATTAAAAAATTATTGTGATTATATTATTTAAAAAAAATTATTCAAATGTTAAAGAATTGTTAGATACTTCAAACAAATCACTGACATAATATGACATGCTAACAATTTCGGCATAGCGTGTTTCGTGCAACATGGAGTGGCTTATACACATAAGAATTGTATACATTTCTTATATGCACAATGTAAGAATTTCCAAATATTCTTCTGGAATTTGGGTTCTGAAAATTGTAAATATACTTTTGTACGAGAAACAGATTTTTATTTTAAAATATTTACGATACAATACACTAGCAAAATTCAAACGCGCTTCGCGCGTACAATTTTGTTTTTGAGGTTATGACGACTATTTTTGACAATGATTTAGTTTTAATTAGATTAAATGATAATATAATTAGGTACAATTACAAAATCAAATGTTTTTATTCTATTCTAATTATTTAGTAGTTCTATAAATACCATGAGTTTCAAAATTACAATCTAACTCATTTCAATCTAAACAAAATTCAAATATTCGCGCTTATTTCAAATAACCAATCATATCGAGTCTTTAAATGAGCCACTGTGGCCATCATTTTTTTAAGAGAGGAGAAACCCTGTTAAAGCCTTTAGCTCTGTTAAATTTAGTGAATTGAAATATAGATAAACAACAAAACTAAATTCTAATGAAATTACTATCAATCGATGCAATTTATGGAGTGCAAAACATTTTTATCAAAATGATTTGTATTAATATATATAGTTACATGTAGGGAAAGGGAAGTGGCGACCCTATATGATATATATAATAAAAGAGGATCATCGATGAGTACCGAACTAATAATAATAGATTAATGATTCTTTAAATTAAACCAAAACCTGTATTGACATACTTTTTCTTTCTCTTTCTCTGTGCTGCCATCACTCGGTGAATGTATTATTAATTGGCATACGAAGCCGTAAAAATTATTTATTCAAATTTGTTATTTACATAATAATGAGAAATTAGATAGAATGTGCAATATAATGAAACAATTTTTCAAGATAAGAATCATAATACCTGTTAGCTTCTAATTCATCATCTTATTCCACGTGTTGCGGTATACGCATCAGTGCGCCTATTAACGATTATACAACTTGTGCAGCACACAGAGACAAAGATGCTTGCGTTCGAATTTCTTTTCTACTGAAAAATAAAACAATTCAAACGATTGAAAGAATGTTAGACAAGTAGACAAATTTTACTATAGTTCAATATTAATTTACTTTAATTTATAAAGTAATTTAATTAAGTAAAAGAACTGTGCAAAGATTTTTAATCTGTCAGGATTACGAAAATCCGAATATTACGTTATACAGCATTTATTTTTATTTATTTTTTTTTATTTTTATTTAATAATTTGAACGGGCATTATTAATACCCTTTACAAAAGAGTATTACAAAAACAGTAGAAAATAAATTTATAATAGTAGCTTTATATAGCTAATTTTAACTTAATAAAAATATTGAGAGAGATGATTTATTAATTTGTATTAATTTTCTAGTTTGTTAGTATAGTTATTTGAACTATAGTTAAAAAATATTAAAAAGTAATTTTGTAACTCATCAGACAAGTATTCCAGACGCTGATAACTTTAATTATCATATTTTAGTCGATTATTAAAGCGCTGCGCTCAGATTATTGCATAACAGCTGATTGTTCTCCATGTGATTCATAACGAGTTTTACTCACATAAATAACTAGTTTTCTTGGAGACGTCGTACTGTACGCTTGTATTACGAAAAGTTAGCCGCAATAAGATTATAACGTTTTGTTCAAAATTATTCAGCATTTATATATATATATCTATGAACGAAAAAAAGATGAGTGATAAAAAAATAAGCATTTTTAAAGATCCTGTTAATGAAGATGAAGTCAAAGCTGTGGTTAAAAATGCATTGGGACCATCAGTGACTATAGTGAACTACAGTATAAAATCTTATTCGGACGAGAGGCTTGGGTTCTTGGGTTCTCATCAACAGCTTACAGTTACCATTCGAAGACTAGGCAGCAGCGCTGAAAATGAAATTCACACGTTTTTTGTAAAATCTATACCCTACGATAACGAAGCACAAAAATTGATTATACAAGAGAGCAACATTTTCTACACCGAGACAAATGTTTACAAACACATACTACCGCTGCTAGCAGATCGCTCGAAAAGCAAGCCATATACTGCGCAGTGTTATCTGGTGAAAGACGACGTGATTGTGTTCGAGGATTTGAAAGCGCGAAATTTCAGCTTGAAAGACAAGTTTTTGGACGTCCCCGATCTACGATCAGTATTGACCGCACTAGGGAATTTTCACGCATCTACGATATTGGTCGAGAGGCAGCTTGGAAAGACGTTCAAAGAGCTTTATCCAGACTTGTTCCAGGAGCGTATGTTCGTGAAGAGAGGACAATTTTACAAATGGTTCAGCACCGGTACGGATCTACTCGTTGCCGTGGCCAAAAGTCTCAACCTCGATAGCACATGCATCCCCAAGATAACGAATCGCATCTTCGATGCGATTCTGTCATCCGAAACGAGGCGGAACGTCGTCTGCCACGGTGATATGAAATCTTACAACATTCTTTTCGACGATTCGCAGCCTCTTCCCCAATGCATGCTGGTGGACTTTCAACTGGTGCGATACGTGCCGGCTACGGTGGACGTACTGCAGCTGCTTTATCTGAGCACGACGCGGGAATTCCGGGAGAAGCATGAGAAGGAATTGCTAAGACATTATCATGAAGCTTTCTGCAAAACGTTGAGAGAAAACGATGACGGGATCATTGACACTCCTAGCATCGAAGATGTGGTAGCGGAATACGAGGAGATGAGAGTTGTGGGAATGGTTATGGTGTCCATGTATGGTCCGCTGATATTTATGGACGCAAAGGAGTGTCAAGAATTGACGAAAGATACGGAAAGTTTCAATAAGTTTGCTTTAGGAGATCGCGTGGATGCGGTTACAAGGATGATGGAAATAGACGTTGTTTATAGAGATGTAGTTACGGATATCGTCGAGGAAATGGTGCAGAGATCCGGACAATTTCTTGCCACTTAAATAAATATATTTAAGTACTCATTTGTTATTTGAATAACAGATTGTTTATTAATTTGAAAATTGTAATGTAATTTTGTTTTATTCATAAACACTTTTTTATATATAAATACTTACTTATTTTATCATTTGCACCTCCGTGATACACCACCGTTCTTGTAAAAAATCGAAAATGATAAATTATTGTACTTATAATTACAAAGAAAATGTACTAAATATTTTATGTTTCAAAATTTAAGTAATGTGGGCTTTTGTAGACTGTGGTCAAAAAGAGCCTTTGGTTAATATAAAGCGGCGCTAATGTGACCGTTTTGAGATAAGGCAATCATGCGCTGATTAGAGTATTTTAAATTTTTATTTAGTTAATATTTTGCTATAATAAAATCTGTTTTTGACGATCGTATTTAAATAATTTTAACATATTTTATAACTATTATCCATGATTGTCGTAAAAATTTCTGAAAATTTTTTGTGTGGGCTATAAAAGTTGAAAAACACCGACTGACGACTTTTTTCGCCCGCAGGTCTAAAAACGGTCACTTTAGCGGTTTTGTGGCGTAAAAAACGAGCTAAAGGTGTTTTTTTTTCTGACTGGCGGGTGAAAAAAGTAACTTTTTTGCCAAGCTTGGAAATCGAGTGGAAATGTCAAACTATATATAAAACTAAAAACACCACATGTAATATTCATCTTATCTGTCTTTGTCTAATTTTATTATATTATTTAGTTTGTTATTTATAAGAGGCGCAGTCTGCGCAATACGGATGTCCTATTTTCATAAAATCTTGAAGCATTTTTTATAGGAACAGAAATTGTGGTTTCTTGTCGAGCCTCATTCGTTATTCGTTTTTCAAAAGTTTTTTACAAAGTTAAATTTTTTGAATTTTTTTTTCAGTATAGTCATTGGAAATAATCAAATAAGAAGTTGTTTAATTGCGTGTATACTTATATTACTATATTGTGGAAACTTACATTTGATAGAAGGATTGTTCTGCCTACCTATATTAGATTTGAGAAGATATGTCTTTCTCTACCTTGACCCTCAAAGGATTCGAAACATAAAAATAGAGGGTACTAGACAAAATACTCTAAGTACTAAATGTTTAAGTTGCCTGAAGTTCAACGTAAAAGGTACTGTTTCTTATCTGAGATAAGTGAAAAGTCTTTTGAAGAATCTTGGCAAATTTGTACTTTTGCGTATATATACTTGTCAAACAACTGCTTGAAAGTGAAATTAAATTTATAGCTGCATATCAAAGCGCAAGACTATTTATTTAAATTTACCGCCTTATAATCATGATTGGCACGTAGTATTATTGTCATATATCGTTAGCAATCAAGTATTCCATTAATCATACTTGTTTTGCATAAATCTCCGAGTGTAGATTGGTATGTTATATAAACATTGAAATCTAACGAGCACTAGGAATTAAAAAATTTTTAGCTATAAATGCACAGCTGATAGCGGAAAATTGCACATGCACGTGCAGAAGTTCGAACGTTGCGGAAATTCGCATTCTGGCATCATGAAGAACGATGATAAATCAAGTATCAAAAGAACTAGACCCTACCAAGACCCTGTCAATGCGGATGACGTGAAGGAAATAATCAAACGCGCTTTCGGGCCAACAGTTAAAATTCTCAACCACCATGTGAGGATTTTTTCGGAGGAAAAGCTCGGCTTTATGGGTTCTTATCGTCACCTGGTAGTCACCATTCAGAGACCAGGTACTGTCGAAAGGGACATTGCTACGTTCTTTTTAAAAGCCATACCACATGACATTGAAGAACAGGCATTACTCATCCAAGAGAGTAAGGCATTCTACAAAGAAATAAACTTTTACAAGCGAATCATGCCTGATTTGATGAGTAGCGTCAAAGATAAAGCGTGGATCGCGCAGTGCTACCTCATAAAGGACGACGTTATGGCGTTCGAAGACTTGAAGACCAGGAATTTCGTATTGAAGGACAAGCATCTGGATGTACCGGCTCTAAAAGCAGCCCTCACCGGGTTAGCTAAATTGCACGCTTCGTCAATTGTGGCCGAGAAACGGCTTGGCAAAACATTCCACGAACTTTATCCTGATCTGTTCAAAGAAAGTCTGTTCGTCCGCGAGGGTAGATTTCACGATTGGTTTCGTACCAGCATCGACGTGATCATCGCAGTGGCTAAGCAACTCCGAGTGGACCACGAGTGCGTTGGCAAAGTATGCGACAAAGTTTATAAAATGGTACTGCCCTCGACGAAGTGGCAGAACGTCATTTGCCACGGCGACGTGAAATCGTACAATTTTTTGTTCGATGATTCCGTCAAGCCAGTGCCGCGGTGCGTTCTCGTTGATTTCCAGCTGATACGGTACGTGCCTCAGACGATCGACGTGGCGCAGTTGCTCTATCTGAACGCAAGAAAGGGATTTCGCGAAGAACACGAGCCGGAACTGTTGAAGCATTATCACGAGGCATTTCGCGCAGCGCTCGTAGAAAACGACGTCAAAATTGATTGTCTCGGCTTTGAGGAGCTGTTGGAACAATACGAGGAGACGAGAGTTTTCGGCCTGATATCTAGCGCTGCTTCGTCGCCGCTTAATCTGATGGAAGGAAGAATGTGTGAAGAATTAACGAAAGATTCGGATAGCTTTGCCAAGGTGATGTTCGGAGATCACGTCGATGTAGTTTTCAATTATATGCAACAGGATCCCACATATAGAGACATTATTAGTGACATTGCTTTGGAAATTGTTCAAAGATCTAAAGAAATACTGCGCACGTAGAAAATTCAAACTAATCTGCGTTTGTGAAAAAAGCGGTACTTTGTAAATATTCACTTTAATTATACGTATAAGTGTTTGTAAATTATAGTCGTTATCATTATGTCAAGTGTCTTTAATACGGTGGTAGAATATTTGAACGTAACATGTGCAGATAATAAATTACCAAATCTTTTTATTGAAATATATCATCATTGTATTAAGTGGGCATGATAATTAATATGCTTTTAATTGATCGATTTATTTCAGCTTCGAAAACTCAAAAGAAAATAAAGAAATCAAATATTGTTATGCATTTTTGTTATAACTTTCACACATCAACTTAAGTATAAGATGCGAAATAATAATCGAAACAAGTAAAATAATTCTTTTTTATTGTAATAATTTTATTAAATTTTAAATAAATAAAAGTGCAGTATTAAAATCTACAGGCATTATATATGCAAATCGTTCTCATTTATCCCTTTTGCATTATAAAAGTTCGAAACAAAAAATTTAAAAATACATTCATTTTGTAGAATCTTATAAAGATAACTCAGGATGCGCGACTAATCTTAAATGTTTATAGTAAGTATGAACATTCAACACGAGAGGTGGTCGTTATTTTTTATTGCTCTACAGATTTTTTTCCTTGCATGTCGTATTGACGTGACGGGTTTCAAATAGTTGCGTACAGCTAAATATACGATTATTTCAATACAGGTTTACGTGAAAAATTACTTTAATCATCATTTTAATTTTTACAAGTACAGTGTTTGGAGTAATAAAAAATTTTATCAACACAATGGCTATTTTGTTATAATATTTAATTAAAAGTCTCTTTACATATAAGAAAAAGAATTATTTTATATTTCGCAATCATTATGAAACATACTGTAGCTTATATGTTTTTATATAAAAAATTATAATTATTTATTTTCGGAATTTGAAGAACAAATAAGTTATGAATGAATCTTTCTGCATTCGTCTGGGATGCATAATTTAGTTCCGTGCATTCTATCAAATACAAAACGCAAAACGCAAATCATTGCGCATAATTCTTTGGAAGGTTGCTTGGTATATGTAAATGCTATATCCATTAATTTTATCAAGTCGTTAACTATTGTCTGATCGTATTTGACGTAATGCCCAATCAATATCAGGTACTTTCCGCAGTCACTCTTTTTTGCCACATCAACTACAATTTTAGTGATATCCTCAAAAATCATCACACGTCCCTAAAACGATAGTACAATATATTCAAATACAAGCCAATTAGGTTTAATAACAATTTTAAAAAAATGCGTTAAATTTTTCTATAGTAACCATTCTATTATCTTTGACCAAAAGGCCTGTTATGTGGTTTCTATTTTTCTATTGCTCAAAAAATAGTAGAGAGCTCATTGAAGAACTCAATTAAAAGATAGAAGATAAAAATTAGCTAATTGTTTTAATTAGGAAAATATAATTATACTGTTTTTAATTTTATAGAAACGATTAATGTAATCATAACAAATATTTTTCCATGTATATTACTTACATTAGGAGCAAGTACTGCAGGCCAGTTTTCTGTGCAAGCAATACAAGTGCAATTTTTTTTCAGACATTGGCATATTAATGGATATCTAATTGATTTGTCCAACTCAAAGAAAGTAGCTTTATAGCAATCAAGCAACTAAAATCATAACAAAAACGAAATTCTGAAAACTCCAATTATGTTATTGTATGTTTTCTACCTATAATTTTGTCTAATTTTTCTCAACTCAGGTATGAAATAGGGCCTTTTTCACGTGTAAAAGTAGGAGAGAAAATTTTGCATTTCAAGCGTATTTTGTAAAAGTGATAAGAAATATCTAGGTATTTCTACCCTAAAACAGGTGAGAAGTGGATATGTCTCACCTAAAACTGGTGAGAAATGAATATTTCTGCCTTTCTATAGGAGATATAATTAGTTTTAGTATAATCATTAAATTAAATATGGTATATTATTTGTGTAATTTTATTTTACGTTTTTAAACAAAATATCGATTTTTTGTTATTCAATATGTGTTTTCGGACAAATAAATGTAGGTAACTGAAATTTAATTATATGTGCAATTCTACCAAAATTTGCGACGAAACCCTAAATGAGGATTTGAAAATTTTTTTTTGAACACGTCTATCACACTTGGTTTTTCTTCTTGTTTGAAGTATATATAAGAGAAATTTGCTGTTGAAAATGGTCTATCGAATGGTATACTTTTTCTGGAGCAACTTCTTACTTTTGAAGAAAATGGCAAAAAAAGCACTTCTCTTCAAACCTCAGTCATTTAGCCCAGAAACGATCTACTCAAAGTTTCAAAAAAGAAATTAAAACTAGAAAAAAGAGCTTTAATTTCTTTTTTTTTAAATAAAAAAATGTTGATTCCTTCAAAAGTTACAAGGGTTTGTTTCGTCAGCGCTGCCGATTCCAGCGATTTGTGCATTTTTATGCCTTTTCGACCTTTAACTTCAAACTCTTGTAACTTTTGAAGGAATCAACATTTTTTTATTAAAAAAAAAAGAAATTAAAGCTCTTTTTTCTAGTTTTAATTTCTTTTTTGAAACTTTGAGTAGATTGTTTCTAGGCTAAATGTCTGCACGGGAGAAAAAACGGTAAGCAGTTTACCAAAGTCGATGCGCGCAGTTCGCAAGCAGCCTTTTGTTAGTAGCTCGCTCTTGCGTT
>UXGD01007510.1:0-10819 GCA_900474315.1 Torymus auratus | reverse complement strand
AACTTTTTATTCTATAACTTTTTCTCTTAAAGTCCATCGTTTTCTAATAAACGTTCACTGAAGTCTATTTTAAAATGTCATTTTGGGACTTAATGGGTTATCTTTATATGGCTAAAAGCACGCATATTGCTTGTATTTCATGATTATATACCAATTTGAAATAAATAAACTTCATAAAATATGTAATTTTTGTAATGGTAAAACTTTTAGATGAATTATATTATTTTTGAATGATGATATTGCTAAAATATGGCTAATTTTCTACCAAGGTTATGAAATTTGACATAAAATATAGATCCAACTCAAGATGTAAAGATAAACCTATAATAAAATTACACTAGATAAAAACTTGGATGATTATATATATGTTTAAAAATTATCTGGATTTCGTGTGTGGGGGGAGGGGGAGGGAGAACTTCGCACTTTATCATTCAAAAAAGTTATTCTCAAAACTATTCCCCGGGCGTGAAAGTAGGAAAAGTTTTGCCGATATAACCCACACGGTCGCGCGCTCGCGCGCGCGGGTACGGGGCATTATAGGCACTGACTAGCCTGCAATTCATTGAGAAGGGTGTTCGTAGCAAAATACTTCTCACGAGGAAAGTTTCAATGGATTAAGCTGAATTTAGTGAACACATCACTTCACTTCTCCGCGCTGGATAGAGAACTGGAACTAAAGTTTCAGGATGGGTTACCGCTGTGTCTATAGAGCGCATCGCGGGCCCCGAGTCTGAGCCTCCAGGCGAAACATTTATAGATGTGAGAAAAAGGGACAAAGCTTCATTTTTTCGATTTTTAGGTGGGTGACAAAGTCTTGAAAGTTGATTGATAGTAAATTGTAACTTGGTTTTTGGTTATTAAAGTTTGAGAGTAGGATTTTCTTTGGCTAATCGTAGTTTCTTCGTGTAATAAATTTTGAAACATATAATGTAGTATATCGATCTAAAATATAACTTTATTAGTGAATTATCTTTCAATTATAGTAGATTTTAACTCCACAAGAGAACTTTTCTGTTTTTATAAAAATAATTTCAAAAAAATTACTTTCGATATTCTGATATAATTTTAATATTTATTGAAATACTATAAAACCGTAATTCATACATACTATCTGAAATAAAATATCTCAGAGGTAAAATGAAATATCTTTTTATAAATCCGTTATATAATGTTGTTACGCTTTGTGTGCCGTATCTTGGATTTTTCCGTTTTGATGAAATATCCAATTCCTGTTTGAATGGAACGTGAAATGAATGTAACACATATAAAGAGAACAAAACGGCAATTGCATTATCTAGTCGACGTAGTTTTCGTTCGATGCGTATCTTTTGCTTTAATTTAAACTTTACTTTTTATTTTCATTTAAAACTCGGAACGCCGCGTTGTACCAGCGATAACAATGGAAATCTAGAGAGCGTAACGACTGCGCATATATAGACATCAAAATTCGCTACAAACCTATCCGTCTAAAACTTTTTCTACGTCTATTCGTTATATATTCGTTATCCATTTTATATCAATCATTACATTTATTTTGATGAACGTTATATCATTACCGAAATAACGATCGAAATCAGCATTTTGAAAAAGTTAAATATCATTTAACGACATATGAAAATCACGAGAATAATTCCCCACTGAAGAGCGCAAAAATAATGCACCGTGCATTATTACAGCGATTGCGGCAACTAAATTATTTGCTAATTTACAAGCAAAATACCGGGAAAATGCCCGCCGCGCGACTCGACGTCAAAAATGCACGACGCAGCATTTTACGATAATTTATTCACACTCTCCCCCGAGGGCGACAGCACACACACACACACACACGCGCGTTCAGCTCTCGGGCAAATAAAAATTCGAAGATTACCCCGTGTTTTTAGGGTCCGCCCCCGCCAGCGTACAATATAAATCCGGGATAAAACGCGGCGTATATACGCTCGGATTTCGCGGATGGGCGATAAATACGCGACGTGTCGTCCTCGAAATGCGCGATTCATTATAATAATGAAGCCACCGCGTCGGGATTGGCTTTCAGTGTATAGGGGAACAAGAGAGAGAGAGAGAGAATAAAAACTGTGCCAGCGCGAAAATTTTGCCGCAGATTTTAAAAACAATTTTCCGTGGGGCGACTGCGAGCGGTGGTTAAGCTCGGTCGAGGACCGCCGCCACCACTGCCATCGCCGCGGATTTACATAATCGGTTTAATAATTAATATTGCGATAGGTGATAATCGATTATGCAAATGAGAGAGCCGGTAATTATGCAAACAGCGATTAATGAAAATTCAAGGCAATTACGGATAGAAATGTCGAAGGACGGGGGACACTTGTTTGGCCTCGTGTTGTGGAAAAATTGTTTTGGAATGTTTTTTTTTCGGAGATGTCGGATATTGGCGAGTGGATTTGGGGTGGATTTGTGGTGGTATTTAGCACTGCTGTTATTTGTTTGTAATTACCGTTGTAAACATTTGGTATGCGTTAATAATATTATTAGTGATAATATAATATTAATATATTATTGTTTACAATGATAACTATATACAAATAATAACAGTGCAAAGTACCACCTCAAATCTGCTCAAAATTCTACATTAATAATATTACTATTGTAAATATTTTGTTACCATGAATAAATTGAGTAGAAATATGGATGAGATGCGTTATTGAATAATCTATAATTGCAAATGTTTATTTATTATTATGCAAGAGAATTAATGAAACTTATTTTCAAATCAAATAATTTTGATAAATAAATACTAAATTATTGCTGTTTGCTCTTTGTTCAGTGGTGGTGATTGTAATGCACCAAAATACGATTAATGACATTCGATTAGAACAAGAATCTAAATTAGTTGAGGGATCGATATTATGGTAATGCAATGAAGGCTGCGTTAGTAATCCTCGATGCATTTGCATTAAGTACTGCGCTATTGTAGATATAACAATAATTATTACAAATAATATATGTAACGTGATTTCAGCAAGTTGCATTAACATTTTCAAAAACAAAATATCAACTACAAGTAGGTCACAACCGTGTTTCGTCAGACATGAAATATTTATGAAATCGGTGACACGTTTCTCAAACATTTCTCGAAAAACATTTTCTATATTCATTTCTCTTATTTGTAAATTCAAATTTAAATGTGTTAATATATATTTCCCATACATATTTTGCAAGATGAAATATTTCGTAAACTTGAAAATTCGTCCAAAACATATATCCATTCTATTTCACTTGAACAATATCGAATAACTCGTTGCACTGCCACATACCTTCCCTAAAAAAACAGCTTCACATAGACGTTGTCACTGAGCAAGTCCATCCGAAACTTCACACACGGCAAATAATTCGCGCAGCACCGCAAAACCGAAGCGTCGCCTCTCGTTTCAAACAACCCTATATATACAGCCGACAACGCGTTCCATTCGCTATACCCCCATCCGGTTCGACTTACCCAAGAATGCACGCCGCAACTTGAAAATCCCATTATGCTATTTCGGGAATTCTGTTAAATGTGTACGCCAGCAGCGCGCTCTCGGTGCTCTTATCGCAGCGCGCGCGCGCGAGCGGACTATCGCGCGAATCGGATTGCACTAGTGATTAGCACTGAAGAGAAAGGGTGAGAGAGGAGAGAGAGAGAGAGAGAGACGGAGTCACGTTCACGTGTTCGACTCTTATCAGCGATAGCAAGGGTGCAGGAGAGGAGAGAGAGGTAGATAATAATCGGACGTTTAGTAGCCCCCTGGACAGCGCGAGGATTAGCCGGCCAGTGGCTATCAGCCATTGTAGAAGCTCGCGTGCGCACTAGAAGAGAGAGAGAAAGAGGCTGGAAAGTAGAAAAAAAGTAGTTGGCTTAATTGCGATGGGAGGAGGTGAATTGATTTTTTAATTCGGAAAAATTGATTCCTTTGTCCGCGATGAATCAATTGAGCTGGCTTATCGAGTTTTACAATTAACGGCGAAATTCTCAATTGAATTTAGTTGTGAAATTCAGCTGACATTGTTATAGTTCTATTTTCTTGTTAATATATGGATCAATTTAATATGACTATATTAAAATTATTGAAATGTTACGTTCAACTCAGCAATAATGAAAATGGATCTATTATTATAAATTATTCAACGTATTTCATTTTATGGAAATTCAATCAATATCATGACCCTATTTTCGACACTCTTTCTTTGTTAAAAATCGATTTTTTAGCTTACACAGATTTTACGAGCACAGTTTCAGTATATAAAATGAATATTCTTCGTCCATTGGTCAACAATCCACGCGATATTTAATATTATATCAATATTTTACCCACCAACAGAACGATATATAGGCTCTCGCCATCGATCCTAAAAGTATGAAGACAACTTGAAGTGTTTCCCCTACCCAAAGACACACACCCAAGAAAACTAACTTCACCCCTAATCCCTCCCCTCTCTTATTCTCAACCCGCACCACCCCTCCACTCCACAATAATCCCATTACGCAATCCCTCGGCTACCTGAAACCTCGTCAACCCATCGTCCCTCCGACAATCCCCGCTCTTCACCACTACCACTACCACCGTGGCTTGCCCACTTTTCACACTCCTCTCTTCTCCGCGTCCCCCTCATTAACGTCCTCAGGCTCCTCGACAAACCGGCTCGTTTGCCACGGATAATTGAAGAGTTCGCCTCAAAAGAAAGCCGCCGCCACCGCGTGAGAAAAGAAAAGCCGCACGCGCGACGACTTTCTTTGCTGCTGCGGCTGCATCAGCCTCGTTGAGAGCTAAATCGTCGCGACGCGTGATCGCCACTCTTGTGGTCTTTGTCGAGAAAGAAGGATCGCCCGTGTGCGCAACGTATAATGGGGTAGATCAATTTTCACGATGCGGTTTTCCGTGATTTTTCAAGGTGTATACGTAGCGAAGAAAAACAAAGCTTCCTCTAGGAGGAAGCAAAATGTGTGCTTCGATATAAAAGTTTATTAATAATAAATTGAATTATTCATATGGATCGAGAGATAAATTTTAACTTTGAATATCACGTAACCTTCGAGAATATAATTCATATAATTTTAAAAGCATTTTTCACAATATTTCAAATATACGGACACGCAGCTTTATGCCATCGATGGTTTATTTTGAATTCGATATTCGCAAACATATTGGAAACTAGAAACCGACGTATACAGCAGTGATCGAATGATTCGATAATTTATAAAATATGGCGAGCGAATTTGCAATCGTATTCCGGCGCGCTGCGAATTTACAGGAGCTTTGCATAAAATACTACACGCTTCGAAATCCCTTCCCGTACAAACATACGAATATTCAAATTTGCAAATAATATATACTTATTCAACGAATATTGTTATGCGCGGAACCGAGGATTATAAAAATCCGTCACCTACTGTATAGTAAATAATTGTTTTTCTTTCTCACATAATATACATTACCCTTTTAATGAATTAAATTATATTATAATCATCGATATGCGTTTCGAAATGATTTTTAAATACTAACGTTTGCCGACAGAACTAAATCAAATATGCATCGAGCCGCGTCCGATATAGATAACCAATTCGGGCTAGCGTTAATTCACCTACAAAAGCGCACCCGGGCATTTCTCAATTTCAATAAAAGTACGTACCTCGCTTCGGTAAATGGATTCCCGGTAAAAATTACTATCCATTAGAATCCATTAAAATCCCCGCTGAAATATTCATTAAAGTAACGCAATACCATATGCGGCTGCACCGACCGACTTTTTCCAAATTATAACTCTACCTCTAGAGTTTCATCCAGCTAAAAACGTCGACCGCGTACATTATATAAAATCCGAACACGGCGCGATGGCAATCGTAAAGCGAAACGTGCGTTCGTCATGCAGCAGCGCCGCGGAAAGAACAATAGACCCACGGTGGGTGGACAATGAAAAGTTCTCTCCGACCGCGGCCTATCGCCTCATTATACGAGAGAGAGAGCGGCCGCCGTAGTTGGACTGAATTGCCGCGGGGGCCGCCAGCCTCTAATGGCGCCGATTAGGTTTTAGTCCAGTTATTTTAACGCGCGGGAAGCTGCTGCTGCTGCTGCGCTGCTGCCAAACAATCGGATTCATTATTTCCCCGTGGCTAAGCACGCGTGTGGAGAGACGAGCGAGGCGGTATAGTGAGGTGTGTTGCGGCGCGCGCGATGTGCTTGCGCGTAATGGTGCGCGATGGTTTTTTAGTGGCTGCTGTGGCGAGTTTTGTTTTATCTCGTTGAAGTTTGATGGTTCTACGTTTGAGGATGAAATTTTTTTGACTAAACGTTTATTAAATGCAGCAATAATTTCTGAATAACTAGTTTTGAAAAAAATCATAAAAATATCATAAAAAATCATAAATTTATTTATAGTTTATAAATTATTTGAAAATGTCCTGTGAATTCATAAAGGTATAAAATAACATTCACAATTACGATTTCGAATTCTCAAACTCTGTACTCGCAACAACTAAATAACAGGACATTCATTCGGATGCCAAAAAATCCGCCAAAAAACAATTTTCCCAAACTCCGTCAGAACCTGAATCTTCCCTTACGTACTTCACAACAAGTCTGATAACCTTCAACTTTCCGTCCGGGAATTCAAAAACCCCCATTCAGCTACTCTCCGAGCTCTCTTTGCACACCTTTAAAACTTTAAAACGCGCGCGGGCGAAAAATCCGCGAATTTCGCAAAACTCGCACTCTCGCGGAGTATTATTACTGAAAAAAACGCGTCTCTCCTCATCGCTTCGACACCGTCGTCGTCGCAGTCGTCGACACGACAATAATAACGAGGGAACTTTGTCTCGAATTGCCCGAGCCCGGCGTGTCACAGACATCAAAAGAACGAGATAACTCATAGAGAGGCGTCCCTCGCCCCCTACAGACACGTTTTAAGCTCTCACTGTCTTTCTCTCTCGCGCGCGCGGCTAACGACTAAGACGCGGAGGCGCTCGCTCGCGGCATTTTTTGCACCCCCTTCGCGGCTTTTTACACGCGCGCCCGCGCGCGATTTGTCCCATTCATACATCCGTCGTCGTGCGCGAGAAGAAACACAGTCGTCGTCGTCGTCGCGTCTCTTCATCCGCGAGCATTCACCTTCTCGGTTCTGTTTATACTGCGGAGAGGGCGACGGCTACTACTACGAGAGAGAGATGTCATTCAAATATCGCGCGCCACGTGGTGAAGAGTGAGATTATGCTTGGCGAGAGCCAGCGCGAGCCTCTCTTTTCAGCGCGAGTTTTTTCCTCTTTTGCGAGCGCAAGTCTCGCCAGGTAGGAACGGAAATTTTGTTTGATATTGTGTGACGAGCGCCGGCCACTCGGAGGTGCTGGATCAAAGGAGAAGAAGAAGAAGAAAATGAGGGAGACGGACTTATGAATTTATCCTGCTGAGAAATTAGGCGGGCTTTTGATGGCCCGGAGAAGAGTTTCTTTAAGGGTCTTGGAAAATTAGCCGACCAAATTTTTTTACCTCAAGTGGTTCCTTGTGCGGAGAATAAAATTCCAAGGAAAGTTACATCTACTGGAGTTTTTAAAATGTCTATACAAAAACTTTCCACTACGTGGTGTTTGAGTAAAAATAAAAAGTAGTTTTTAGAGTCGAGAAGTAGAATTCAATTTAGTAACCGACAGTTTATATAAAAAATAAAGACAAAGTTACAAAATTATCATCACCTTCTACATTAAAATTTCATAAAATATAACGAAATTACATTGTTAATGGCTAATTTCAGCGCATTTAAGAATAAATATCTATATTATATATGAAAGTAATATCATTAAACACAGCTGTACATTATTTTAATCCCTCTAAGTAGAAACAAAGTCTGAAAATCCTTCGTTCTTCGTAACACAAAAGAACTTACAAAATAACAAAGTCAATAGCACTCCACTATCCTCTCTCCGCTCGGCGTGAACTGTATATCACTTAACGTGCAGGGCACACGCCATTCCTGTAATGGCCTCCGCCGCGGAAGCTTGTCGCCCGCGCATTTTCGAGTCAATCTTCTTGCACCTACTACAACACACATCACCCATCTACGTACCCATACAACGACGTTTTACCTCTCTCTCTCTCTCACCCGTCGTTCGACCTCTCATTCTTCTACCATCGCCCCGGCTTTTTACGGCCGCGACTCTTTTACGCGAGATCGAAGCGCTGCGCGCGTGAGCTTGATTCATTGGCCTACGTGTCCGTGCGCGATCGCGTTATTGCCTTTTTTCGCGAAGCGCGGACATCAAAGCCAACGCTGCTGCTACTGCTACGAGCTAAACGAGAAAAGTAACGTAGTTTCCGATGCCCATATTTATCGATAGAGAGGCCGAGGGAGGATGAGAGCAGCGAGCTTTAATCTGCTTAACATTTAAAATGGCCCGCGTTATTCGATGAGGGATTTTTCGTCGCTCGCGTATAGTATAGGCGAAAAAAAAGCGAGAGAGGGCGTAATCTGATTTTTATGCCCGATGGGGTCCCCCCGCGCGTAAGTAGATTATATATACGCGTGTCATATTTCTATTCTTCTTTTCCGAGCGGATAAAAATTAATTCATACGTATTATACGCTGAGAGTAATTTCTTTACGGATCATAATATATATATAATTTAGTTTAATATATCTCCCCCGATAAAGCGCGCTATTTATTTCAGTAACCCGCAGAGAACCGCGCGATGTTCTTATACCTTACCGCTGAAAAATCAACAACGCATTAATTCCACTATACCGCCACCACCGCTACCACCACCACAGCGATAAATAAATTTTCGCCGACTAATTACACACGGCAAACGCTAAAACGGGAAAAATCCAGGTTATCCATTTTAGCTATGCGGATCGTCGGCTAGAGGAATTGCCCTATGCGTTCCCGGGAACATTTTCATACACTATATAATAAAAAAGGAAAGGGTTCGCACAGGCGGCTGTATAAAATCGATCGTCGTTTTCCCCGACGCGCGTGAGCACGAAAGAAGGCCAAAGAGAGGAAGCGGAGGAAGCTCGTCGGCGCGCTCTCGAAGGGAAGCGAACTGGGACAGGAGAACTAATTATCGGAAATTCCAGCGAAATATCGCGAGCGAGGGTGAAAGAGAGGGTGAGAGGAAGCGAAGGCTTTTGCTGCATACGGGAGGCGGAAAAGAGTGGAGAAAACAGATAGGAGAAAACGCGCCAGCTCGCTCGCGAAAACGGTTCGCCGGTGTCGCCGTGTGCCTGGAAATGCATGCATGGGGGTATGTGTGCATAAGCGTTCGTAGGAAATGTTTTAGTATTTGTATAGGAGAACACGCATGTGTTTAAGTAGCATGAATACAGTATATATACCTATACGAAACCGTGTACGCGCGTATTGTGTTCTGTTATAACGCAAGTATTGTTATTTTAATTTATGCCAGTGTGTAAGTAAACTAGTAGTCTCCCTATAATAGTATGTATAATATGGCGTGCGTATACTGGCGCGCGTTCTATTACACGGGGCGCCGCGTGTGTTTACGTATACAGATTTTTCCCCGCGCGCACAAAACAGTGTACAAACAGAGCGAGAGAAATACAGCAAAGGATACACACAGTATAGAGAGAGAGACATACATATATACGCAGGGGAAACGTGCGCAAGAGGGGAAGGAAAGGATCGTTGGGTGCGCGGAAAAGCAGCAGTAGCACACGGAGCGCGTGTCGATAATGTCGAAGCGTGATTGTTAAAGCGAGCATTATGGGCCGCGTTATTGTGCCGGGATAATGCTCAATTAATACTGTAGGAGGCTTCGATTACTTTGTCATTTCCCCCGTCCCTCGCGCTCTAGCGCCGTTATGTTCAGAGCCCCCTCCCTCGCTTTATTATTAACGTAACAGCGCCCGCGTGAAATTTCCGGCCTCCGCTTTATGCGCGATCGCGCGTATTGTGGCCGGGCCTTTTCAGTGAAAATACGCGCGATGCGGTGCTGCTATATATACATATACGTGTATATATATGGGGATGAAACTTTTACGCTTTTCTCTCGATGAATTATTAATCGAGCGTGGCTCGCCTCGTTTTATTTTCCACGAGGGCTGTAATTGGCCGCGTTGAATATTCCGGGTCTTCTTGTGACGCGTATATCTGTGCGTATATGTACGCTGTCGAGTGTCGTCGTCGTCGCGGAGAGTTTTGATTCCGTTTGAAGGAGAGCAATTGGGGCGGAAGGTATACAAGAATGGCAGTGGAGTGGCGCGCTTTATGATTTTTAGGTGGAGGAGCGAGAGTGAAGTGCGATTGTACACGAGGCTGTGCTAAATTGCATTGAAGTAAAGGAATTTTTTTTTTTTTGTTTTTTGTGAAGGTAAAAGGTCGGGGGTGTGTATATCTGGGGCGAGGGCGAGGGCGATGAAAAAGTCGATGTGCGGTCGGTCGCATTGAAGATCATGGAGTATTGTTGAGGCAAATGAGTGAGGAAAGAGGTGAAAGTATTTGAGGGTGCGGGGAGAGTAGTGGGGTAAGTCTTTGTAAATTTTGATGATATATAGTGCTGGCAATAGTGAATACTACTTATTTCACTGAATATAAAAAGAAAGTCGAATAATCTAGGTAGATGGATTAAGGTGGCTCCGGCGATTTTTAAAACCTATAAATATCAAAAAAGAAAAATCCGTATCGAAAGCTTAAATCTCAATCTTTTTACTGGTGTGTGTCCCACTTGGGCTCACCAAGCAAATGAAAGAGGAAAAAATGTTAAAACTCGTACTTTCAACACAGGCTCTTATGGAAGAAGTGCAATTCAATGTGTTCATTTCCCCTATATGAACTGAAAATCTATAATTTCTTTGAAAATAAAGTTGTAAAT
>UXGD01007509.1:0-10819 GCA_900474315.1 Torymus auratus | reverse complement strand
TTTAAGACCTGAATAGCTTTGTACATCTCGATAAAAAAACTAAAAAAAAAATTATTCGGAATTTGGACTTGTTGCATCCTAAATCCGGAGGTGCAATGTGTTTTCGGACTTGAGCGCACTCAATTCCGAAAACACGTCGGAATTGAAGGCAGTCAATTCCGAAATTCCGATGCAATTTCGGAATTGAAGGTAGTCAATTTCGAAATTCCGTCGGAATTTCGGACTTGTTAAGGAATTTAGTGTCTCAGGGAATTGAGGACTCGCAACCCCGAGCATTCATGAGTTTAAACGAAACTTATATTGATTTCTGGATTTTGGGGACTAGCATATCTGATATGGATCCTGAGGCAAATAATAATAAGTATATATTTTGACTTGTGGAATAACTTGCGAGTTGGTCCTTGAGTCAAAAAGTACTTATGACTTACTGGTAAGTAAGGCTACAAGCCAAAAACTATAATACTCTACTGACTTACTATAATAGCAAGTAAGACCACAAGTCGAAAAGCACTATACTCGACAGTACTAGCCTTTAACTCTACTCTATAATAGAAAATGGAAATATTTCCAAAACTATAAATGTCGAAATTCAAAATTTTAATGACAATGTTAAACCTCTTGATATTTTCTTAGATATAGCATCAGAAATATCATCGTTTGACAAAAACATTTTCTGGAAAAGTTTCTGATGCAAATCAAAGGACCGTAAGATAGTATAAAGTTGTTAAAGTTCATAGTGTTATTAAAGGATAAACCACAAAATTTTTCTTCTTCAGTTTTGATAAAAAATAATAAATTTTTTTCACAGATTTTGACATTAATATTGCATAGATGAAGAAACCAGTAATGGAACATTTTTGAACATACTTTTTATAATCTTTTCTACTACCAAAACTAAGTATAATTCATGAAAACTAATCACCTCAGAAGATAGCTCGTGTCTAAAGGTTTATTTTGACGAAAAAAATTCTTCTTTCGCTGCTGTTGTATTAAAATAATCGCATTAAAAGAAAATAACTATCGGCTGGTGTAGTGGGACACTCTAATTTATTTGGGAGCAGTAGTGGGACGCCCGTTTGGACACAATAGTGGAACTATATAATTTACAACGTACTCCTGACTACCCCACTACTGTGATATGGAAATCAAGAGGCACCTAGAGTGAGACGAAGGTTTCGCTATACGTATTCTGAAATTAGCCTCGAAAAAATTGTACCATGTTATGCACTAATTTAAGGAATATATTAACAAAATAACGAAGTGACTACATAGTTAACACCATAAAGAATGCTAATAAGTTAATGCCGTTATCATCTTAACTATATATCTATTGTAGATTTTTTACTGTTGTTCAACTACTGCTTCCAAAATTGGCTTTGTCCTAGTACTGTTTCCTTTACCTTACCTTATAATAATGATGCATCTAGTGCACTAGATGCAGTATGAAAATCTCAATAGTAAAAAAAAATTCTACAATTCTAAATTCTATATTTATCCTAATCATATTTATACTTTTGTATTTCAATTCATATAACATGTATCAATTATAAATTTGAAGTATTTATTTGCGTTTCTCGCTCGTCTATTAATAGTATGTAATAATACTATTATTTCTACAAAAAGAAATCTTATAATTCCTCTGTCTTTTCCTCTCATTTTTCAAAATTTTCTCTCAAAATGTCTACATTTAAGTCGTAAATAAAGTGCTACATGCAATACGAAAGTAAAATCGATTATTCCCTCAGGTACTTACTATCCGCGAGAATAATCCACGACTTTATTCCCTTGTTGAATAATGTACCATTGCAAAACAAAAAAAAATTAGTTTCATTTTACAAAGCCGACATATCAATTAAACATAAATTTTGTGATCCAAGAGAGAATGAAAAATATCAAAATAACCTTTGGTCTTATCCAATAACGAATAAATCACTTCACATCTGAGTGCTATCAATTGCCATAAAATCAGTCAATACGGGAGCCACATATAAATAATCTTATCTATCTAAGCGCACGCGCTCAGTGGATTCATCTGAACTTGAGATTCGATCTGATCTGTTCCATAGTTAACAATGTATAAAGACACTAAATTAATTTTTATACCGATAAGAACAAAAAATTGCTTACAATAATCATAATATTTGCATGAGAGGTAAATCTCTTATTTAATTAGGTTTAACGTTGTCAAAAGTATATATGTAATCTATTGTCCGTCTAAATCAATTAAGCTTTATTATGTTAGCTAGTAATTAATTTCTTGAGTGATATACGATATATTTATTTCTTGTCGAGGACAGAGCGATAATTTTAATAAATTGAGAATAAATTCTTTATAAAGTTATCAAACCATTAAAAATTCATGACAAGATAAAAAGTATTTCATAGCACAAATAAGAATTATAATTTATAATTTACCTTTCACATTTCTCATAATGATTATAATTATCAGTTCGTTATTTTTTCCTTAAATAATCAATTATAGTTATGAAAAACACAATTCTTTAAAGACTCTTTCTTACATAATATAAAGTTAAAACATATATTAGTTTTAATTTGACAATATTTTTGAGAATTAAAAAAAGAAATTTAATTGCCAGGCGCTAATATTGTTTATTAAAATAGTTAAATACATTTACAGATGAATTTGTTGAAAATTTGAGCCCATAATTCACTCTTAAAAACTTTAAAAACTGATAAGAATTAACTAAAAATTGCAGTTTTGGTTTTCAAAATTTTACTAAATAGTCTCAATAGAATATTCAAGTTCTAGAAAATCTCTTTTAGGAGAGTATTATAATTATTTTATGAATAAATTAATAAAAAAATGTTCGTGCGTAGAGGCACGTTATAAAGCCGTTTGGTATCCTTAAAAAAACACTTGTTTTATGTCCTACTTTTTTGACAACCGTAGCCACCACTACATACTGCTTACAGCCTTTCTATATAAATTATCCGAGCTTCTCTTCTGTTGTACAGCAATAAGTATATAGGCACAGTAGCCCTCGAAATAGTAAATAGAAAATTCCAGTAGCCCGAGTCCGACAGAAAGAGATGCCAATGCGAAACAGGAGAAATGAGAATCGTGAGGAGAGGCCAAAGCGGCGCACACGTCGGGGATCAAAGGAAGCGCCGTCGGCGCATCGCGCACACGCACACATGATTGTAAAGCTCGCCGCGCCCGTCTCTCTACTCCGGCAGTCAGTCAGATGAGAGAAGATCGCGCGCGCACCTTCTGTATCTCTCTATTCTTCCTTCGTCCAGGAACTCGAAGAACTCGACCCGGTGAATGATTGCCCCCACGTTCCGCTGACTTTTATTGTGTGGCTTGTCCCTCTCCCTGCTCCTTTGCGTGAATCATGCAGTGTATAACGAGAGCAGTGGCTCGCCTAAATTCAAGTAGGTTTGCTTTTAGATCAATCTCGTCCCTTTCATTCGCTGTCTAACTATTATTTTGCTTTTCAAAGGAAACAAGAAAGTAAAAGACACATTTCGTATTTTCCACATTGTTAAATTATATTGTGGGAATTAGAAAATAATATTTCAAGTCATCATTCATGGAAATCTTGCCTTTCCAGAATTTTTTTTCGAAAAAAGATTTAACAGTGGAGATTGTATATTATTATGCGACAAGGTAATCTAATATCACGATCTTAATCAGTGAAACTCAGAGGATGTTCTTAAGCTGTCGTAAAAGTCTGTGTAATAAATCACTTATGATCAGAAATCGATAACAAGTGAAGTACAGCAAATGACATTTTATTGCATTTTTATACTGCTCGTGATGATTATCTCGATATACTCTATGTATCTAAAACATGTTAAATTACCAAAATAGATTACCCAATTAAATTATTTAAAATATCTGAAAAATACATTAAATTCCCTAAAACCTACATACCTATCGGGTATGTGTATTATTAATGTTTAAAACTTGATAGCATGTTCCATATAGATTTTTAATAAATTTATTATTTATAAAAGTACAACCTCAAAGACAGTTATTAACAGGATACAGATTAATGAACGATTATTACTTATAGGATTAAATTTTATTTTATTCATTGCTATAATGATGTGATATTTTTTATAAAAAAATTAAAAGCTCAAATTACTATATAGTAATGAACTTATAATCAAAACAATATTTAAATTAGCGCTTGAATGTAAATTTCTTATAATAGGATTAATATTTTGTATACTATTATATCACTTTAAATATTATATCATTCTATAGGATTGAAATATTGAAAATTACTTAAAAATACATCTTTTTTATTTCATACAATACTAACATAAGAATCATATTTTAAATCTAGAAGTTTTTTTGTTCTCTAAAACGTATTATCTTTACTACTGCCGTGCTCGTTATTGATCGCAGTGCGCACGTTATTTTATTTTCATTTCCACATTCTTTTTTCATGCACGCACAATTAATCAAGAAACGTTTTCTGTACGCTTATCGAGCGAGGTTGAAAGCTGATTGCAGTCATCCGTGACGAAACTTTAGTGCGGCTATTATAAGGAAATCGCAACCATCATTAGTGTCTAGCAGCGATTCTTTAAGTAACGATGATGAATGGGCCGTTCGTCATTTCCGCATTTGGGTATAATTATCCGTTGCGCGCTTTTTGCGCGCCGCGGCTTGAAAATGAAAATAGAAACGTGCGCGTGTGTATATACTTGCGGAAGAATCACAGTAAAAGCACGCGAGCGCGGCGGTAATCATTCTAAAAGTTTGTGACATTTCTGACAACTCAAAAACATGATTGATTGTACTTGATTACTTCGGCGTTATGTAAAGCTGTCAAATCACGCATAAGAATATCATCACTTAATACGCACTCAATCATGCAAGATGGATAAATAAATCCCCATTGGAAAATTCGTATATTATCGGGATGTTGTAAATTTTCTCCGAACTTAAAAAGAGAAAATTTACAACGCATATATATACGATATGCACGAATTAATGATGTTTCGCTTTCAGAAAGTATAAGCAATAACACCTGCAAAATAAGTCTGTTTTGGCACTCAGACAACAAAAATTTGATGGATGACTGATTACTCGCTTGTAAGTAGTATTTTTCACGAACAATAAAAGCGAGCGATGAGTTTGATAAGAAAACGTTACGACATCGAAAACCTCCAGTGCTCGTAAATACCCTGAATCATTCGGGAGCCTAAATTATATTTTGCAAAACATACTCCCTCTGATAGGAAGAACAATTATTTAACAATTCGGGTGTTTTATGCTCCAACCTCCCATCTGAGTTCTATTAAAATTTTGTCGCATTGCGGTAGATTTGAACTCAATTTTAATACTTTGTTTACTCACCTTTGATCTTTTAATTTGTCACATTGATTTTATCGACTCATATTATAAGCATTATATTTATCAATAAAGCAATTTGCTTACAATTACAAGTAGTTAAATCAACTGTTTTTCTTTTGCGTTAATATTCATTAAGTATTTTCTTTCGAGTGTTAACATTAATTAAGAAATCATTGTAATCCACATTTCATTGAGAAATCATTCTGATAAAGCTAAACGGGTAGCAATTTCGTTATTATATCAATCGTAATAACGTCCAAGTGTTTTTGCTCATGCACTTCTACAGTCACAAACTGTCGATGAAAAACGATCAACAACTTTTTTTTTGTCGTTCGCTCTCGCGCGATCATCCAAGCGCGAAAGCAATTATCGTTCTCGAGCCTTCTTTGGTATACCATTGGAACACGGCTTACAAAAAGGCCGTCAATAGTCTTTTTGTCTCTGGTCCCTTTTTTCTCTCCTTTCCATTGTGCAAGGCGCGCGGACACACGAGCCACGAAACAAACACGTACGCGGAACGAGTCGGCGAGCATGGAGCACGCTGCAGGAACGAAGAAAAATGCAGTGCGTGATAAGTGAGATAAAGCGAAGTGACAGCTCGACTGTCTCGTGGCGCTCGCGCTCATTTATAAAGCTCGAAGCGTGCGCGCGCGCTCTTTATAGACCATATACACAGAGGTGAGATAAGTGAAGTGGGCAGAGAGCCATTTTGACTTCCGGCTGCGATCTAGCGCCAACGTCTAACTACTATCCGGCCCCCCGATCGATTACGACCCATTTCATTGTCTGCTGCCCGCCGGCGGCGACTGCCAGATAATTTATTGTTTCCGATAAATCGGTAAACAGTGCGCGGCGCGAGCTACTCCCGCCGGCGTCGAGAGATAACTCAAGAACTTGCGCCTTTTTAATCCCCGATTTAACGCTTATGCGAGATTCTGCCGCTGCTTTCATTCCGAGCGCACTGCTGTCTTTGAGAGAGCAAACAGTGTTTCCCTTGCAATTGTTATCGTCGATGAAAGTATGATGAATAGCGTACTAGCGTGAGTCACTGGGACTTTTAATGCCAATATAATAATGCTGATGACTGGATGAGTAACAGTTGTAATTAAAGAGAACTCAACTTCCTTAGTCAACGTCGTTAAATTTACTACAAATAAGGTTAATGTTTTTGTTTAATACTTTTAGGTCTAAGAGAAAGCATCCTTTTTCTAAATTATCTTGCATTTAATAAAAAAAAAAGAAGAAAATCCAGTTCCGAATGGATTTATTTAATCTCCATAAAATTACACGTCATATGATATTGACGTTGTAATTTACGCTCTCCTTATCAGAAAAGATCTAATGAGGTTTGAAAAACTATAGTGGAACGGAAATAGAAAGTAATTAATCCCATTAATAAGGACCTATCACAATCAAACGTGACGTAATAATTAAAAAGATAGAAACAAAAAAGAAGTATGATGCATGCTATTAATTTTAAAAGCTTTTTTCGACAGCCGACAAGTAGTAAATAACTACATCGAAGTGATCCATTATAGTATCTCTTACTGTGCATCATGAAATAATGAATATGCGGTGCCTTCAAATAAACTCTTCAACGCCAGCTCTTCTCTTTATTTCTCGATAAAATTGTTTCTGAGAAGCGGTGAAGAGCTTTCAAGTAGTTAATGTCTGCATACATATTGTACTGAAAGGCAATACATCTAATGAAGATTTCCATTGTTATACCAAGCAATAATTTGCATGCACTTATTTATATAATAAGTCGGCTGTGAGAAGCTGACAGTATAATCAAAATGACTTTTTATTAAATATTTTATTATCCTCCCCTCTTGTTCATATTGATAAATGTTAAAAATTCGTCAGTCTTATATTTTCTACAATTTCTATCAGAATTTCTACACAAGTGATAAAATTGAAAACTTGACTTTTTCAATATTATATCCAATTAACGCGTTGTCTTTGTTTAACTAAATGTCGATCAATCATCGGTCCGATTTCGTATTAAACTCGCTACTTTAAAATCAACCAACAAAACTCGTGCGACGTATTGACGCTCCAAAAAGTGAACAAAATTCCGACATCGTCATTATGAAGTCCAATGAAGCGCGTAATACAAGCCCTGATTTAATTACAGCGTTCTCACGACTACCCGCGTCGTGGTCTAATCAAAGACGAAACGATTACAAAGAGGCGAAAAGAAAAAATTGGGGAGCAAAAGCAGCAGCAGTACGGGCAACGCCTGTATATATACGCATATACACACCGGCATAAAGACGAGGATTAATTAAGGCGAGATGGAGCGAGTCCCTCGCGCAGGTCAGTCGAGCGCGGCCGAGGATAATCAATCCGCGTCGGACGAAAGCGAGCAAAGACGACGGCGGTGACGACGACGACGAAGGCCCGTGTCCTGGTCATTGAAGCGATGAGCAGTACATTAGCTTGCGTCACTGGCTAATGACGAGGCGTTAATTTGACTGTATGTACATACTGCGGGCTGACAGATACTCGTGGTGATGGAAGAGCTTAATGTGGCCACGTACGGCGCTGATTCGTGGCATCTGCTCCGCATCCGAGCGTATAACAATGGACCGCCGGTATTATGGATGGTCGTGGAGAATAAGCAGTGTCACCGAGAGAAAAGGCTGACAAGAGCCGACTGAACCGATTTCGGTGTTTTTATTTACTGCAAGGGTGCTTCTGTTTACGTGAACTGTTTACGTGCTAAAAAACTTGTTGCTAATAAATCGAGACTCACACACTCTTGAACTTTTTTCATCAAACTATAATGTTTGTCTCAAAAGTATAACATCGAAGCATAAATTTCATAAAATAAAATTATTAATACAATGTGGATAGATATTGATAATTATTTTACCGCATTGTACCATTTGAACCAATAGATAAAATACACATTTATAGTATCGGCAAGGCTTTCTCAATAGCAAAAGGATTATATCACTGAATGGAAATTTTAACAATTATAACTAATACTACCTATTGTGTTATCATTGGATTTGTGCAACGTAATTTCAATCAACACGTAGTAAATTTCAACAATATGCGAATTTTCTTTCTTTGTGATCATATATCTGCCTATATATAAGTCTTTGATCAATAAGCGTTAAACTAAACCGCTTTACCAGGAAAAAAACCTACGGTAGAAATAACTATTTGACATAGTAAATAGAAATCTAGTTAAATTTGCAGTGTTTTTTGGAAACTTACGCAATAATGTTTAAAAGATGTTTACAAGAAATTTTAAAAAAAATTTATGGTATGTGTATTCTAATTCATAGATACATAGTTAAAAATATGTTGACATTTACTATTTTTCATAGTCAGGTTATTTGTTATTTGTTATATTTTGTTTGTACCATTATTTCACCATACAGTCTGGTACTTTAACAGTAACGGTTACAAGAATTTTCTCTGGGTGTATGAAAATATAGCTAAGCTCTACAGTATAGAGACACCGAGAGAGGAACGACAAGTGCATTCGACACGTGATACTCGAATCAGCTTGGCGCGGCAAAGCGAGAGAAAGAGAGAGGGGGAGAGGAGGAAGAGAAAAAGAGGACGAAAAAAAGATTCTCTTCCCGTGCGCGCAGCAATTGCGCACCCGAGCTGGCGCCGCCGCTTGTCATGATGCGTAATCTCGCAACGAAGGAGAAATAAATTATTGCCGCCGACTTGTCTTCCACGCGCTCCCCTTTCGGAGCCATTGCGAAAATTGCCTGCCGCTTCGTATTCTCTTTGCGATTTGTGTTGCCGATCGACGGGCCGCCCGATAAATGGATTTGGAATGTATCGAATTGTCGGTGATATCAGCTCGATGAGGATAGAGGCATTTCGCGAAAGATGCAGACATTTCAGAGGTATAACTTTATACCACCTATACGAATCTTTTCAATATACTTTGTATTTCACTTATTATTAGCCAGTTTTACTAGTTATTTTCTATATCTTCTTGGCCATTTCATAGAGATGAATTTTCAACAGGGTAGCGTGCGTTCGAGTTGACAGTCGAAGGGCTTCTGGCTATCTAGCCGAATAATAGTGTATAAAATGTAATAACGGCCTGTGCGTGTCAGCGTATGTGTATGTACAGATATGCGTGTAGTACGGAAGAAAGCGTGTGTCTATTTATAGCGTAATACAGCGGAGAGGGGGTACAAATTTGTATAGATATAAATAAGTGTGCGTGTGATTGAATGTGTAACGTGTGTGACTGACAGGTAAGGCATCGGCCTGAACAGTGTCTTTTTATTTAACGTAAGCGACCAGTAGTCGAACTTGCCTTTCTACCATGAAAAAGCAATTTTTAATAAATTATTTTGCTCTTTGCTGATAGATTGTTAAGGAATGGGCATATTTAATATTTCGTAATAAATTTAACGAGAATTTTTCTGGAAAAATTTTTCGAGTGAAATATAAAACTTACAACGGTCTAGGTACCGAGGCATTTCAGCAAAAGATCCAGGTGCAAAGTTGTTTACCTTTATACATTAAATAATTAGCTATATTCTAAATTTGCAGAGATTATCTGAATGAGTTAATACATCACAATATAAATGGAATAAAATAAATGGCAGAAAATCTTGGCATTTACTTCAAGTATTAAGATTTATTTAGATTTACATAAAGCCTACGTCTGAGTAATAAATATAAGGTAATATTTATGATTTTGCAAAACTTTTTCCTTGATGAATTTATTATATCTATATCTTATTTATTTAGCTTTTTGCAGTTCATCGTTTTAGAGAATCTGATATTGTACCGTTAGTAAAAATTTACTCGTTATGATGTCGCATACATATTTTATATGTTTACGTCGGACTTAGTTGAAGTTGCCGTCGAGAACATTTAAATTCGTGTTAAATAATTCAGTGTAAAAGAAAATGCGACGACCGGGATCCGACCGTTGAGTCGTCATGTCTCTCGCCTTGCACATTCTTGACCGTTCACGGTGACTTTATCCATACAGAATAATATTTTATTGTAAACAAAAACTTACTATTGTCCGTTTTCTTTGTTTTTCAATTGATATTGTACTTGCTTTACAAAAGCAAAACATACAAATCTGTGGCTCCGAGGCATAACGACATAAGTCCATTTTTTTTTAAATCGGGAAAACCTTGGATTTTGTATCTTCAAATGGGGTTTTTTCATTTAAGAATGTCAGTAGTAGCTAAAACATTTCCCTAAAGCTATGATATACGAAAAACGTAACGCCATAAGTCCATTTTTTAAATTTAGTGCGCGGCATAACAACATAAGTCCAGTAGTAATTTATCTTATCCAACCAAATTGAATATAAAAATTACTTTATATAAAATATATACAATAACTGGATAAAATTTATAATTTTACAAGCGTCAAGTGCATAAGCCTGAGAATTTTGAAAATCAGTTCATAATACCTGTTCTTTTACGAAATAAAAAAAATGCTTTTTAATTTATCGCGAATTCAAGTTGTATTCAAGTT
>UXGD01007508.1:0-10820 GCA_900474315.1 Torymus auratus | reverse complement strand
TTTTTGTGAAGAAAAAAGGAAGTAGGATGATGCGGGTTTTTTATGTGAGGATATGTTACTTATAGAGGCGGAGACTCTTACTTTGGAAAGCGTTTCGACAGCCGCGTTTTTTTGCAACCTGAATAATGTCTCTAATGGCGTGTAATTTTCTATTTTAGTTTTTTTTCTCTGTCTTGGGCCGCGCTGCGATTGTATACAAGTAGATGATTATACCGCGTCGATTTCGTACGCTTATCTAGAATCGTTTAAGGCGATTACGATGAAAACTCGAAGTTTTAAGAGATTAACGCAAGTACGCGAGATCTTATCGTCGTCGTGTATATATAAAAATATTCGGCATTTTTAGGCAGTACATGCCTACTTATTTGATTAAGTGTTCAGATAATCGGTGACGTGAATCATTTTGTACTAATTATGGACGTGTTATGTGTGTGAAAAAATTTAGAATCACTACTGATGATGGATTTTCTATGTTAATTTTTTTCCTACTAATTTTTCATAAAATTATTCTCAATCTCTGTAATATAAAAAATCTAATATTTTCCAAATTCATATTATTCTTTAGAAAATTAACAATTCGCCTAATTAAAAATAGAAACCTATAAGTGAAACCAATCATCATCCCAATCGCCTCGACGAGAAGAAAACCAGAACGTACCAGAGAGTCGCGCAGTCTCGCCCATAATAAGAAAATCTCCACTTTTTATCGGAAAAGTCGCTCGCTCGCTCGTATATTCCGCGTTTCACGTTACATACTACGCATGTATATTCCTATATCCAGAACTATCCGCGTCTCGCTCTTGTGCGCTTGTCATACGAGAGCAATCACGTTACTTTCTAGGGATTTAGCGGTGAAATCTCCGCTGCAGCAGCAGCAGCTCTCCTCCACCTCCTCTCTCTCTCGGATATAAAGTGGAACTCTTCGGTATGCGCGCGCGTATTATGTGTCTCGGGCGTCGCGCGACTGGAAACGGGATATCCTCCGACCTGACTTGGAAAACAATCGATACGAGAGGGAAAGAGACAGACTGCACGCATATCTATATATAATGCACGTGTGTATGCGTATGTGGATGGATAGTTTCGCGAGTCTTCGGGTAACTCGAGTGCGCGCGCGAGCTGTGCGCGTGGATGATCTATATACGGGGAAGTGCGTGCGTGTGTGAATGTATGCGAATACGAAGAGGAGGAGGAATAAGCGCGAACTAACGCGAGAATCGATTCCCACGGCTCGCGGCTATCGGAGTAGTCTCAAGTCTACTCTGTGTGAGTGTGTGTATATCATTCGAGAGAGCGATTGGGAATTTTGTTTGTTTCTTATTTGAGCGCAGAGCGATTGTTGCAGTCGGCGATGTGTATCGGGTTTTTCGAGAGCTCGATGACAGTCGTCGTCGTAAATATAAGCGTTGCCGCGACGACTGATTGAAGGAAGAATTTGTTGACAGTTCTAAGTGGTACTCTTTTTCAATATCGCGAGATTATGGTTAATTTTTAATTTTACAATGCGAAGTATAGAAATGAATTCGGCCGTAAAATTGTTAAAACAGTATATCTGTAATAGCGTTCTGAGAACATTTGCATTTAGAAATTCACACGTTTGGCGTTATAAAGAGGAGAAGGCATATAGAATCTCGGCGCGGCGTGAATTTCACTTTTATCTTAATGCCACTACCGGCTCAATAATGCTATTATCTATTGTTTATATTGCGAGTAATAAGTAGAACGCGCGCTGATATTTTACATAAATATGCAAACTAGAGTGCCAGTAGGGGCGCAGCTACTTCGCCTCGTAACATCATAGATACATGAAAAAAGGACTTTTCTAACCTGGATAGATTTGCATATAGAGTACCTTGGATTTTAAGTGAAAGGTACTGTACTCGTACCTTCGCCGATATAGAAATAACAGTTTTGACACAAATCGATGTGAAAAATTCGACAAAATTATAAAGCCGGAACTATACTCATCCAATTCTCTTTACTTAACTCGTGCCCTATTCGCACCTAATACTAAGCAAACAATGAATTACCCATCCCCCACCTACCTACCATAAAATTACGGCAAACTACCCACATCCTTCGCGATATAAACCTCAGCTAAGAGCAAAACGACAGCGTCGACCGCAAAGAGTCTTCTCAGCCGGTGCGATAATAGCATCGATAGCACATAAACGGAAAATCGATTCCCACAGGCACGCACGAACCAGAGCTGTTATCACGCCCCGCTCGTTTTTCTCTCTCTCTCTCCCTTCTACCGATACGAAACCGGGAAACGAGGAAATTCTCGCTCGCCCGGTTTGTCTCCGCGATTATCTCTCTCTCTCTCCTGCGCGCGGCTTCATAAACAACAATATTCGCAATAAAACCGGGAATTTAACGGGCGACCGGTTGCACAGCCGGAGCCAGCGAGCAGCCTTTGAATATTATTAAGGCGCAGGCGAGCGCGCGAGCCTTATCGGGGGGCCGCGGGGAGAGTTTACCCGTATTTATGCCTTTGTTTATGCGGGGCGGCCCCATAATAAGCAATTAACGGGAGGAGAGAGAGAGAGAAGCGGAGGCTGCGTAGTGCACAGAGCTTTTCCTGGAATTTATGGAAAGCAGAGGAGGGAGGGTTGAGGTAGGGTAAATGGACGCGGGGGATCTTGAATCAGCAGGTTGGTAAAAAATTCCGTTGTAAGATATAATACTAGGTAAAATTGTAGTCCGAGGTATTCATTGATAATCCGTTGAAATTTTTCGATTAAAAAAGTAAGAGGTGCCTGATACGTTTCTGAAATTTAATATCCTTTTTTATAGCGCTGAAAAAGTAATTAATAATGCTATTAAGAAACAGTTACTGGCTCCGTGGTATCCGTGGTATGATAAAGACTCGACGACAAAAAACTGTGAAAAATTCAATGATTTGTCTTTTTTTCCTCATCGTGTACTTAATTACACTTAAAATGAGTTTTTATGGAAAAATAGGAAGAAAAAAAGGAAGATATAATCTTGTTTAATTTTTTGGAATTCGTATACGAGCGCGCGCCAGGAAAGTACAATTCACGAGAAGACAAACACACGGCTAGGATTTTTTGCGGCCGCGATATGTAGGAGTTTTTACGCGGCTCCGAGGGACTTTTTGTCGGTAAGAAAACTGGTTTGTATTATATATACGATACCCCGGGCGTTAAGGAGATAATGAGGTTAATGGCTGCCTTTTACACAAAGAGCAAACGACGAATCTCCTTTTTATCATCGCTCCTATTATAAGAGTGAGTATTTTTCAATTGAATAACAGCCATAATAATTTTTCATTTCCTCATAAAGACACGTACACGCGGGGCGCGGGTTTTGCCTCATAGCTGCTCGGACCCGAGATTCTCGTTATTAAATTACGAAAATGTACCAGCTCTACCATAGATAAACGGCTTCCCTTAGAATTTCCTCATTGCCGGCACGATTAATCTACCGACTGGGATTTATATATCTATTAAACAATTTACAGCGTGTCATACATATACGGATGAATAAAAAGTGCTTGTTTATACAGATAAAAGCCTACTTTTTTTACGTAATATAATCAATTCCGGAGAGTTCATTTCTCAAGCTACTATACATCAATGAACAGGAAATGCCACTCGATTACCACGATAGAAAGTGTTTTGAAAATTCTCAAAACAATCACTCTTAACTTCGAAAACCACGTCTCTCTCGAAAAAATCGCCCCCCACCACCTATAAATCACAAAGCTCGCAGAAATTTTTAAGCGCGCACGATCTCCCTAGCGCACGCGCGCAATTAATACCTGCAGCCTCGCGGAGAGAATTGAAAGTCGTGCGCGCGCTCGCAGAAACGGCATCGACAACTTATACGCGAAAAGCAGCCGCCTCTCTCGTTCGCGGCACACAACCGCACAATTTGTTCCAAGACACTTTTACTGCGATACAGTTGTAAATAACGCTTAGACGTCAACTAAAAAGTATACACCTCTAAGAGCCGAGAGTGCCGCGAGTGTATATATACAACGAGGTGTATATAATATACACGGGGCGAAAAAAATCGGGGCCGAAAGAGTCTCTTTTCCCCACCCGCCTTTTTTCGCCCTCTCTTCTCTCTCTCCTCCGCAAATAAGGCTATAAAATCATCATCGTAAATCTCGCGGCAGTAAAGGCTCCTCGCGTCGCAAAGTATAGAGAGAGAGAGAGAGTGAGGAGCAAGCACACGTGAGCTGGACAGGAAGGAAGCAGCTCTTTTCTCGAATGCAACGCGTGATTTCGTGGAAGAGGAGGAGCTGTCAGTGTCTGTATGTATGTGTGTAACGCAATATAAATGCCCAGATATCGGTAAAGCGGGAGGTGTAGTGCTGCAAACGGTTTCGTGCTAACGCTGATTCGACGGTATATGTATATGGCAGGGAGAGAAAGAGAGGGAAGGAGAGGAGTATGTGCGTGATGGCGATTGTTATGCGCGGGAGTAGGCGAGTGTGCGCGGTAGCACATGCAGTGGAAATTCAATTGCGGAATAAAAGTTGGAGTTTTTATTGTTTTGTTGAATTGAAACGGGTATACATCACACACGGCGTAATTTTGTTTTATGGATTATTGTGAGTTCTGTGCGCGATTTATTGATTATTTTTTTTTTTTTTCGTTTTTATAACTTTTGTTTTTTTTTCACGGAGAAAATTGTGTTTTTATACGAAAAAATGATGATCGACAATCAGATTTTTCATTAACACTATATAATTAACGACTACTAACCTATCCATAATATTAATTAATAAAATCGATGAATAAAAATTCATACGAAATCTGTCTTTTTCTACCCACAATCACGTTACAATTAATAAACCGCATATAACCAAAGTGAGGCAGCGCGAATTCCACGGCATTCCCGTAATCAATCACAACCAACACATAAACTGCACAAGAGCCGGGGGCCGCATCATATCTCCCTAATTTCCTCGCGTTCACCTTTTCATAACCGAGGCGACATCAGAAGTATATAGTCGCGCTGATCTCGCGCCGTATGACCTCGTTCCATCACCATCCGTCAATCCGTCCGCGCGCAAGCTCGTAAAGCACGCGCGGCGACGCGACTACAAGTGTCTCTCTCTCTCTCCTGCTCTCGCGGCGGACGTGTAATTTATATTCGAGCCTCGTCAGCAAGCGCGCTCATATGGGCATGGATTTTATGTCGCTTTCGGGAAACGACTTATACATCCCATCCGGCATCCTGCTCCCCGATTTACACGCCGTGTGTATGTATATACACGACGTGTATTCTCTCTCTCGTTACTCCTCGGAATGTATCGTCCGTGATATCTCTCGGCGCTGTTGTTTTATTCGTGACGGCGCTCGGGGTTTATTGTTGGGATTAATGGATTTATGATGGCCGGGCTGCGTCGTTTTTGCGGAGGTGCGTATGTGCGCGATGATTTTGTTGCGAGAGAGTTTGCTGATTTCGGATGTTCGGGGTGATGGGGCGAAGGATTTATCGGGAATTCCGATGGGCTTCGAGTAGATTTTTATCGGTAAAAACACGGTTTTTAACGAACGTTATGAATCTATTTTGTATGTGGAAAGATACAATTTTTACATTAATTTTGATGATAATTTTTCCGATAATTATTACGCTATAATATCTATGCTTTATTAAAAGGAGCAAGAAGTGATCGCAGACATAGCAATTCCCTCTTATAAATAAGAATAATAACAAAGACACAGAAAAATATACGTGTTTAACAAGACGTCCATTCACGATTTATATACATTTGTGACAGTAAACGTGATTAATGAAACGGGTTTACGTCGTATATTACAAATTGAAGTGCTGAAGTAAATCCTTCGAAATAACATACATCTCGGGCAGTTGTAAACATAGGACGTGAAACTTGCACAAAGAGAATAATTGTTTTGTCGTTGGTCTGACTGGGCACGTTTTTTCGCGGAAAAGAAACACGAAAATAAATAAATTTCGTTGAATTAAGCGTATAACATGAAACATTTTCATTTCGCATGTTGCTAGTTACTTTATACTGTTAAAGTAAATAAAAATTTCTTAATAACTATCATATTATGAAAAACTTCAAAGTAAAATAAATGAAGCAAATGATTATTATTGAATAGTTTTAATATTAATTATCATATTATGAACAATAATTAACTTTAATTTTGTGTATACAGTTAAAATTGATTAGTATCCCAAAAATTACGTAGACCTTTCACTCCTGCTTCTTTGCATTATCAAATTCACTTTTTCAACGCTCAAGGTTACCAAAAATCAATATAAAAAAATGTCACTTACACCCATCCAAAAATTTTAATCGTCCCAAAAGCCGCCCCACCTCGACATACCCGAACGGCCGCCCGAGTGCGACGACCGAGCGCTTCTCTTTCTCTTTCTCTTCGAACCCCATTGTTCATGCGGCCGATGCTTTCCCGGATTGACAAACTGCTTAATAATGAAGAACGAGCCTTTGCGGCCAGCGAGAACTGCGCTCGCTTCTTCTTCCTTCTCTCTCAGATGTTAACCGTCCGCTCGCTCGCGATGACGCATGGTTTTTCGACTCGCGCGAGCCGATCGCCTTTTCGATGTCACGCGGCCCCGGCTTTATTTATTTCCCTGTTTAATTACGCAATGAATGCGCGCGCGTGCGCAAGCGAGGGATTAATATTATATATATACCCGCGAGAGAAGAAATCTCTCGTGTCTGGGTGTATTATCGAGAGGCGACTGTGACGGGGCATTTATGCCTTATGGTAGAGAGAGAATAAATTCCCGGGGCCCTGTGTATTATCCGCGTGTATATATATGTATACTCTGTATATTTTATTGTTCCGTCCGCGCTTGCGCGTGTAATCCGTGAGATCGAATGAAGTCCTCCTTTTTTTACTGTCTCTCTCTCTCTCTCTCTCTCTCTCTTATCGAAGCTCGGTACTGAGAAAAACGCTTTTGTGCGCGAGAGGCGGGCGCGTGCTGAGCGACTGCCTTTTAGAGATGAATTGTAAGTAATTGCCGTGCGCTCGCGCTGAATCGAGAGTATGTATGTGTGTGTAAGTCTGTGTACGAGAGAGAGAGAGAATCGAGGCATTGGTGATTTCCATTATAATCGCGAGCTCGACGATTTTAGCCGCACGAGTTAAAAGTCATTTTTGTAAATGCCGAGTGCTTTATCCGTACAATTATTGCTCAAAAGGAATATGGAATATATGACGTAAAAAAGGGGTTCGATATGTATTTTATATGGCCTTGTGAAATATCAATGTATACGTATACCCAAATGAGTGTACAAAAGGCTCTCTTTATGTAACTTTCAATACAAATCAAAAAGACGAGGAAAAAAAAGAAATTGTCAAATTAGTGATTCGTGTATACAAATGTCTCCTGTAATCTTATTTAAACGAGCTATTATGATCGTGGCGCACAATGTAAGGACTATGCCCGCTCGCTGCTGCCATTACAATGGATGCCTATTTTGTCTCTAAACGAACAATGATTTACGGATTTACGGTTGGACGTTCAAAAAGATAATTACCGGTTCGACGTTAAAAATCTGTGTATACGATTCTCAGCGAGAGAAGGAGATAGAGAGAGAGAGCGGGCATAACCGAGCAAGAGAGAAAGATGCACTCGGAACGCGCCCTTTCATGTGACCCAAGATAATCGAAGAAATGTACAATCATGATTGGATAATATTTTTAATTCAGCCTGTATCATGCTACACTAGTTTAAATATCTTATATAGTTGCGCGTTCCGAGCATTCCAAGAGTAGAAAAGTCATATTGTAATCCGTTAAACATCTGTTTGATTAACCATAAAACGAGTCATTCGAATAGGTTCAATGTCCGCGCATCGTATACCTACTCGTCATTTTCCGAACCAGAAATTTATTTTATTTTCATGAATAAACCTATTAATAGACACAACAGTATATCGTCAGATAACTCGAGAAAATATTGTTATATTCCGGAAATTCTATTACCCAGAAATTCTCCAGGCCGATACGTAATCTCCGCACCTACCTTCGTATCACCGGTACGCGATACACCTCAAAGAAAGAGAGAGACGCACCCGGCTCCCTGTATATATACAGACCATATACCTCTCCGCTCACCATCGACACGTGCAGTTTTACGACCCTACGCTTACGGTCATGCAGCCAGCGCACGCGTCTCCTTCTCTTCTCTCTCTCTCTATATATATAAACCTACACGTATGTACGCATGTGTATATCGGTATATCTCGGGGCTACCGGCCATTGTTCCATACTCTAGACCAGTGACCAACCGCTCAATTAAACGCGCGACGATTTTCTCGCGCGCGCGCGCGTACGTATGCCTATACACGTCGATACCGGGAATCTGAAAAACGGCGAGGAATTCACGCGAGGGAGATAGGGCGTGACGGAATATATGCGGAGACGAGAGAAAGAGAGAAGGAAGAATTTTCTTTCTCCTTATGCGCGTCCGCGATTAGACTGTGAAATGCAAACGACAGACGCTGCAGCGTGTGTAGTAGGTAGCTGCGGACGTGAGTTTTACGCCTTCTTGGGCGATCCCGCGTGCGAGAGCGCGTTTGTATTATCCGCGCGCGACACGTTCCTTGCCCAGTAGTTTTCTGGCGAAGTCCGTTGCCGCCGCCCGTGTGGGAAGATTGATGGTATCGGGCGATGTGTGTCTTTTGGATCCGATTGGAATTCCGGATGGGGCTTCTGTTATTTACGTATAATGGTTCGTGTTATTGGCTTCACAGTGTGTGTGTGAGTGGAGGAGAACGACGACGTTGATCACGTTGGTGGTGTACAGCTCGCGATGTCACGTTTTTTTAATAATTCAACAAACAATAATACGGTAAATAAAATATTTATATTAATTTTATTTCATAGTAAGTTATGAGCAATAAATATAGTAACTTGATGTTATGGCCTTTACCGTGCCACCCGATATCGGTGTTAATAAATTTTATATAAATTAAATTATTGTCGTGATATGTCCTGCTCGATTAAAAAGAGAATCGTGTACGGATAAGGAATGGAAAGAAATTACCATAGCGTTACTGCGTCAAAAGTAAATTTCGACTTTTAAGAAGTGTCACGCAGGGGTCACCGAACCCCACCTCACAAAATCATCACTCTCGGACCAATAAACTACCGAGCGCACGCACCTGCCATTCGGAAACGGCAACCACATAGATACCCAACGACTTCTTTCTCTTCTCAAAGATTTTCCACTTTTATACGAAACCATGACTAGGTACGCCTGCGTCCCGTACGGTTTCAGAAAATCGTAAATTTTACGACCGCGCCTCAGCCGCTCACGTTCGCCTCGTAAACTTACGGCGAGGCTCTCTATTGTGCCCCCGCGTGCAGTGGAGCTAAGACAAAAGAGGCGAGGCTCTGTGTAAAAGGTTAGATGATGAGCCTCATTTGGATTGAAAACGAGACGTTTTGTGGAAAAGGTCGACGACGGCTGGGGGATTTCGTACCTGCTCGAGAGCCTTTTACTACCGTTAGGTGGTGGCTATTGAGACGCTTCGCGGGGTATATCCTACTATATATTTACGGGTGTATATACCGTTTGGTGGGTTGTTTCCGCGTTTCAGGAGTTCCCCGTGTGTTTACTGGTACTTTAATCGCTCTCCGCCACGAGGGAATTCGATACTTTACACGCATTTACTTTTGAAGAAGGTTGGAGAAGGTTGAAGAAGGTTAAAAGTTTTATGTATATAGTGGCAAGGTATGATTATGGATTATCTTCTATTGTATATTTAAACTGATGTTTTTATACATTTTAATTTAAATCTGCAGATTCCAATAAAGTTTGAATAGATTCTATATATAAGTAGTTATCGTCAAATAAGTATAGATGTCGCTACCACGTATCTAGCATCTAGTATAGTTAGTTTTTCAACTTAAAAATCATAAGGAAAATAAACTAGGGCTTCACGAGAGCAAGACAATACAATATTTCTGTAATGATTGCCTCTCTCTTGTAAATTCTTGAAAATTTCTCTCTTGACTTGGTCTTGCCAGTCAATATGAAAATTATGATTGTCTTGTCTTGAAATTCTTGATCATATTGGAGTTACGCAGACAGGTGACAGTAAGCGAGTCAATCATTAGAAAAAGACTCAAATCCAAATGCCCGGGAAACACTAAGTCCATATAAAAATGGAGTAACGAATATGTGCAACAAAAAGCAAGTCGATTATATAAAACAGTCTTATACCTAAATAGTCGGAACACGCGAGGTCCACGTAGAAGAGGAAGGTACACAGACACGAAACAGTAAGCGAATTGACTATTTGGGTTTCAGACCTTTTTAAATGATTTACTGTTAAAAACATTCTTAAATTTAAGAAATTTGTAAGTTACAAATACATTAGGTTTAATATAAAAACAATAAAGTTTCGGCACATGTATAAATAAATGCCAAATTTGAAATTTGATTGACTGTGGCAGTTCGCACACCGCCGCTAGGCGGCGCACCCCCATCCCGTTGCCTCACGTACCTAAGTAAACCAGAGGGGATACCAGAGGGTACCGCCTGAGGGGATATAGGAGTCTACAACTACCGAAGTTTATTGAGTTAATAAAGACGCCTTTGTGTGCAAGTTAAATGATAGTTTTTATTTAATTATTAATTATATGATTATTTCGATAAATTATTACAATTAGAAAATTTTGAGTTATTTTCAAAACAAGACATCAATTCAAGATAAGATTGTTTACATTCTTGACACTACAATCTTCATATTGCCTCGAAAACTGTATATAAATATTCTATCGATTATTGTCTTGAATATTGAGGCAAGACAATACAATATCAAGATTAATCTTGCT
>UXGD01007506.1:0-10824 GCA_900474315.1 Torymus auratus | reverse complement strand
TCTCTCTCTCTCTCTCTCTCTCTCTCTCTCTCTCTCTCTCTCTCTCTCTCTCAGCATCCTTCCGCGTCGTCTGTACCTGTAACATCTTAAAGGGATTCGTACAATGATTAAACGGGGAAAGAGTATAATTTTCCGTCATACGCCCCTCCCCAGACGCTGGTTTAGCTAGTCACTCGAGATGGTCACTCTCCATATCTCCCCCTCTCTCTCCCTCTCTCTTGTGAGCCATCTAGTCGCACTACACATTGCTCCGCAAAGAAGGTAATATCTTGAGTATTTGACGACTCAGCAAGAGTTGCAATTATCAGAGTCATATCCGGAATCCTGCAGCTTTTATATAATTCATATCCTCATCTGCATCGCATTATTTATCTACTAACGGAGCCACTTTAAGATCTTCATTTTGCTAATTTGAGGTTAAGGTTCGCTGTCCACTACAGGTAATTTAGCGGTTAGTTCCTGGGATCCGCGCATGCGCCCATCATTCACTGCCAGTTGCTAGGTAGCCTTTGTCAACATATAAATCCATTCTAACCTATACATACTGAGTGCAGCTTCAACCTGGTGTGTTGCTTTTCAAAGCGAAGTTTTTGAGCTTTTCAAAAATCTCTCGAGTAGAGTAGCCGCATTTGAGGCCGCTGCTACCAAGACCAAGACCAACCTAGCTGCCGTCAAAGCTATTCATGAAGAGGTGGATCCGCTCTCCAACGTACATGCTCTAACCGACTCGTGTGAAGTCATCGTTTCTGCTGCACTTAATCTACCGTCCGCTGGTCAACTCGTCATCCAAACCCGGGAATGGAAAGGAAAAACCTCTAAACCAAAGGATTTAAAAAGATCTACTCTTCACCCTGGCTCCGTGCACAATAGCTCTTCACCTCGCCGTAGATCTCCTTCCTCCGTCGACACCAACAGACGCAGCGTAGTGATAAAACTCTCATCGTCGTGTGTGCGTGATTCTGTCATCTCTTGAGCTTCCAGGTTATCCAAAACCAATGCTCAAGCTGTTTTTGGAACGGGTAGAGCCTCGCGAATTTTCATCCAGCCTCTTTGGCCTCAACCCGTCCACAAGCTTTGGCGATCTGCACTTGAAGCTCAACAAACTCTCAAATATGCATGACCTGTCATTCGCAATCTTAGGATATTCATGAGAAAGACACATGATTTTCGCCTTATTCCCATTCAGGCGCAACAAGACTTGATCAACTGGAGGACATAACTATCTACCGAGCCTTTCAGCCATTCAACTATTGAAATCACCATTCAAAATTCATAATCCAAAATTCACTTCATATTTCAGTTTTTATTTCTTTTTTCTTGTCAGTTAAATAATGCATTCTATACGACTGTAATCAACATAATTATAATATCATTGCTATTTCACTATTTTATACATTGGTCATCAATATTCTTTATATTTTCTATGTTTGTATATACTTATTAATGTATCAACTCTGTATACATCAGTGCCAGATGGGATTATACCCCGTGGCCAAATAATAAAATTATTTATTCTATTCTCTTTCCTCTCGCTATCTCGCTCTCTCTCCGTCATACAATATGCAATAAGGGGGCTATTTCTTTAACAAGCCATGCAATAGGCTTTAGGAGTGAAGAAAGGGAAAAGATGACCAAATCGGGTTCCCTACATTACAAAATTGGTCGAAACAATGGTTGTGAAGATTTAGGCGCATGCTTGTCGCGTTGCAACTCGCATACGTCTGGGTGAAGGTGTTACGGCGCGGTTTATAGCAACTACTTTAGTCGAACCCTTCTTTTCTCGTTAGCGCTTCCTGCTACTCGCGTGTGCTTGCTCGCCTGTCTGCCTATGACTTGTGTTAGTTCGCGTGACTACTAGTCGCGCTCTGCGTGGCTTTCCCCTCTGCATGGTGCGGGCCGCCGCTTTCCCAACACCAGATCGTCGGGATTTTCATCGTCACCGAAGTTTTTCTCACTCTAGTTGTCGTCTACCAAGTTAAGTCTACTTTTTGATAGTAGCGTTTGAGATCTTTCACGTGAACCATGCCGCAGTTTTTTCTGTCGAGGTCTTGTAGTTCATACACATTCGAGCCAAGCTTAGCTTCTATTACGTACGGGCCCGCGTACTTCGGTGCTAACTACGCCGCTACACTTTGGGCCTCCGAGGATAGAATGGGATTTCGTTTCCACACCTTGTCATTCACTTCCAAGTGAATGTCGCGATGTGACGCATTATAATATTGCCACTGTCGCTGTTGCGCTACTGAAGCGTTCTTCGCAGCGGATTTTGGCCCGTCTTGCAACTTCTGCAGCCTCGTGCGCCAGCACTCAAGCTGGTCTGCTTCTCTGAGCTCTTCCGCTGCGCGTTCTTCGCGGCGTTTCAAGAAAACGGGCGGAGTCGGTTGCCGGCCCATGTTCAGTAATGCTGAGCTGGACCCCATCGATGCCCGCGACGCAGTATTGTACGCGAACGTTCATTCGGGGATATGCAAATCCTAATCCATGTGGTTTTCTTAGAGGAACATAGTAATCCTGGTTTTCACCGTGCAATTCAATCGCTCAACAGGATTCGCCTGCGCGTTATGCGCGACTCCACACTTGTTTAGAAACGAGTCAAGAACCTTGTTCTTGAACTTCGTTCCATTGTCGGAGTAAAAAGATTCGGGTACTCCAAAGTGTAGGAAGATTCGCTATTCCAGCCCCTTTTGCATGGTTCAGGCGTTTGCCTTGCGGATTGGCACTCATCCAATACACTTACAATGAATTTTTAGTGATTTTCTTACTCTTTTTAATAGCCTATAACTTTTTTAAAATCGACATTTTTTAATGAAACACAGCTTAAATTAAAGATTTTTTTGCCTTATTTTATAAACATTTTAGCCCATTTATATGACCGAAATATTCGAATAGCTATTACCCATTGTTATCAAAAATTAGTCATTTTAGACATAAAGTAGCTTGAGTCTCGGAAAAAAGACCCATTCACAAAAACGCTGAGACACGTATCTCATTAGTTCACAACAAATCAGTACCTCTTACAGTTTTAGCCAAATATAGGATCCGCACCCCTGATCATCTCCTTGTTAGTGAAGAAGTCCAAGAAGATCAGCAGGTACGCGTAACTTCGAGTTGATTTTATGATGGTTACCATAATGTCCCCTGCGACAATCTTGCCACGGGCATAGAGCACGGTGGCTGCCCATAAGGCCTGCCGGCACTGTCTGCTGCACTTTGCCCTGACAAATCAAGCAGTTTCGCACAAAGTTTGCGACATCTTTGCGCAACGAAGGCCCCTAATAATAGAGCGTGACACGCTCATGCGTTTTCGTTCGGACTAAGTGGCCCGCAGTCATCACACGTCCAAGAACTTCGGCTGTACAATTACTGGCCTGAGAGGATGCGGTCAGCTGATATGCGGGAGGGTGAACAACTCAAGAGTCTGCCTCTTGGTTAAGGGTCTAAGAGTGGAAGCCCTACCCCAGTACTGCTTACGCGACCTAGCGACGGCTAAGTTTTGGTACAAAGACAAGAATGGCGGCATGCGGGAAGTGGTTGTTGCATCAGCCTACTTCACTTGCGAATCGAACCTCGGCCCTACGGTAGAGATCGTAGAACTAACTAATCTATGTGAGGACAAGGGGTGGGCCAGCGGTGTAGATTGGGAGTTAGCGTGATGAATTTACGCTGTGGACCGAGTAAGATGGGCGATCACTATCTTCGACCCCTTCAAGTCACCGGGAACCGATGGAATTTTCCCAGCGTTGCTACAGAAGGGGCTCGATTTACTCGCCTCATCCTGGTAAAACTTCTTCGAGCATGCCTAGCGTTTGGGTACATACCCGAATATTGGCAAGTGGCCAAAGTGGTATTCATGCCAAAATCCATCATCGTGCATCACTCAAAGTCGAAAGCTACAGACCTATCAGTCTGATATTCTATGTCCTGAAGACAATAGAGACTGTTGGACAGATATATAAGAGAAGAACCACTAGCAGCTCACCTAACAGGTTGATGTGGTCACTTTCGTGAAAAAGGGGATGAAGAGCAAAGGATTGGTTCTGGCTAGTCTACTTGACGTAGACGGGGCCACACTACAAAAGAGAGCATTGTATAGCGCGCCGAGGACCATGTGGTACCCGACACGGTTATCAGATGGCTTTGGCACATGCTTAGTAGCAGAAGAATGGAGGCCCACTGGGGCTCGCACTCAGAAGAAGTAAAGGCAAGAAAGGGCTGTCCGCAAGGAGGAGTTCTGTCTTCCGCAATGTGGTGCTTGGTGATTGATGAACTCATCAGACTACTGAATGAGGCAGGCTTCTTTGCCCAAGCTTATGCGGACGATATTCTAATACTAGTGAAAGCCGTCGACGTGCACGCACTTTCAGGACTAATAACATGCGTTAGGCATAGTGCAAGCTTGGTATGAGTCTGTCAAGTTGTCAGTGAATCCTGATAAAGTTAACCAGTTAACTTATTGTAGTTATTGTTCACTATCAGATACAAGGTCATATCTATCGGGGGAGTGCAACTGGGCGGCAAACCCCTGAAGCTGGTAAATGAAGCTAAGTATCTGGGAGTGACGTTAGATTCCAAACTTAATTGGGAAAAACACAAAAGTAACATATGCGAGAAGGCTATAACACCTTCTGGGCCTGTAGGAGAGCTTTTGGCAACACCTGGGGTCTGTCACCCGACAACGTAAGGTGGATGTATGAAGCTATCAACAGACTCAGATTAACGCATGGAGCGTTGGTATGGTGGAGGAGATGCTCACTAAAAACTCACCAGAGCTCTTTAGACAATAGTACATTGTGCATTTAGGGAAGAAAATTGACTTTCTCTAGCGAGGATGATGCTTGACACGAGTGATGCACGAGTGCTCAAAATCATCATCCGAGTCTGAAAAAGTCAATTGCTCCCTTGTCACACAAAGTACTTTTTTAAATAAGTTCAGGAATAGGACCTTTTTTGCATGAAAAGTGAATGGGAGATCGGGTATATCGAGTCGTCATATAGCGGGAGACAAAGAACTTTTCCTCCCGCTATTGCGGAAGACATCGCCAAACGCTCGAAAAGTTCAATTTTCGATTCACCTTTCTACGCAGAAAAGGGGCCTTTTTCATGCATGTGTTCAAAAAAGTACAAAGACTAGCAATAGGCGGCATAACGGGCTCTCCAATCACTACGCTTCTTGCAGTCCTTGAACTACTACTAGGAATACCACCCCTGTCAGCTTTTATCAAAGGCAAAGCAAGCAAGATATGGTGATGCATCAGAAATGTCATTGGCACAGGGAGCGACCTTAACCAAAAATTTGGTCAGCTCCTACCCCCTCATGTCGAAGCATCGGGGTGTGACAAGATCGGGAGAAGGATTGTATTTCGGATACCCTATAAGGTGCACATCCCGACAGAGAAGAGTGGCCCTACGGTACCCACCTCTACACCCAATCGGGTGTAATGTACTTCCTTTGTCAATGTACTTTAATCTATACGTGTACTAGAAATTCACTTTTTAGACACGACCGTTGATCGGGAGAGCCTTATAATTTCCCTAGAGCGAAAATTGTCGGAATTAAAATACTTAAAATTTAAACTGTAAAAACCATTTTCCGCTCAGAGCGAGTACGTTTTAAGCGTTTCCTGGGATGTAAGTATGTCTGTACGCCCGTATGTAATCAAGTTTCCTGATTATATCAATGAATTTTCAACCGATTCCATCGGGATTGCGGGAAAATACTCCTCTAATTATACCAAAGTGCTGGTTCTCTATTGAGATAAATCGATGTAAAATTGAAAAAATGCGAGCACAAAGAAACATTTCAAAAAATTGACTTTTAAGCCGAGTGTCTAGAAATATTAATTTTAAGTTAATATCTACATGTCTATCTGCTAAAACTAATTAAAATACACCTTTCTTCTGTTGACACTTTTTTCTACGAGCAATATTTGCCAAAATAACTGCGAAAAACGGCAAAAAATTTCAAAAATGAACGATTTTTGGTTATAACTTGACAGGATTTGGTTTTACACAAAAATCTTAAATGTAAAAGTTATAGATAATATTAAAACAAAACTTTTTTCTATTTAACATTCTGATGTAAAATCAACTCCTGATGAGTTTAGCCTGTAACGGCTGCTCCTCCCCTGCCGGACGCTCAGGAGTTAACCAGGATACAGGTGGGGGAATAGGAGTGTCCGGTGGCTTAATAACAATATAATAAGTAAGGGAAATAAAAAAAATGTTTATTTAACAGAAATGAACTCTAATTAACAAAATATAATGAAGGTAAATATAGTGATAATAATGAGTCAAAGGATGGGCCGTGGCCGCACACTTCGGCACCTGAAACATACGAAGAAAGACAAATACTCTTACTACGGCACGCTGCCAAGTCCGTACAGCTTAAATCTAAATCGCTCGTAGCGCCCTCTCGTAGAAAAACGGCGGCGGAGGACTAAGGTTGAATGCAGACAAAACCTAAGGAATTCATTTTGCACATTGCAAAGATGAGGCAGCTTGGGATCGAACTTGGCCCGGAAACCATTATCTCCTAAACGGTCGTGAGCCTCGAAGTGGTGCTGGATCGGACTCGATCCTGGAAACCACACTTAGATAATCTTAGTAAAAAAGTCTATCGGGTCACGAATCCTTTGCATTTCTTCCGATCCTGCACCACTGAATCACTCCGTCATCGTGTCATTCAATCATTAATTTTTCCTCTTATGGACTACTGTTTCACTATCATAATTGACGCCACGATGAAACAAAAAATTAGACATCACGAGACTACAGAATGCTTGTGCCAGGTACATTTGTGGCGTAAAACGGACTGATCAAGTGACTCCCTTTCGAAGCCAATTGGGTTGGCTACGTAGAGATACAAGGCGGCAGTACTTTAGTGCTGTCCTTCTATATAAAACTTACAACTTCCAAACTCCGTCATATATTATAAGAGAAATGCTTTAATAAAGCCAATCCAATCGGCCGATAAGGGGAGTCACTAACGACCTTAATGTTCCTAGAGTGCGTACCAACTATAAACAAAGGTCTTTTTGAGTGCAGGGGGCGCACTTATGGAGCTCCCTTCCATAGCACATTAAATATCGGCTGTCGCTCAGCCCCTTTAAAAAGGCTCTACGCGATCACTTATTATTGTTTGACTGAGATTCCTTATCTCTCTGCGCGAGCAATTATTATTGTTTGATTGAGATTCGTTATCTTCTTATGAATGCGAAACTCATCCTAGTCCCTGTCTTTTTTTAATTGTATTCTGACCTTTCTTCATACAGCATTTCGACTATTTAACTAATGTAGTACTGTGATTTTATTTATAAGTAATCCTGAATATCTTCACTAATTCTGACTAAGCGACTTAACGCCATTTTGATAAGCGCAACTTGAGAAATTTGAGCTAGAGAGAAATTGAAAAAAAAATTAAGAGCACCCTTTCACATAACGTTTCTTCTTTCTTTCTAAACCTTAAATAGTGAATAAGTGGTAGCGTTACTCATTTTTTTTTTTTTTTTAAAGACATTTTTTTAACCAGATAACTCATATGAAAGCTACGTACACATCTAGTAGTTCGTGATAATCTTTTCTGTATAAAAGTCGTCGGTTTTTCTGAAATAAGTGAAAAAATACTTACTTGCCAACTTTGACGTGGGGTATGTTTTTTTAAGAGGGATCTAATGTATTGATCACGTCACAAAAAAGTTACTTTTCATTGACATTGTAAGTGTGCGAGCGATTGGTGTTGTTTTTTAAAAAACAGTTTCCTTTTTAATAATGACATTTAAAGTCATGTAAAATAAATTCTATAAGCAGCACATTAATGAGTAACAGAGAATTTCATTAGTTATACTAAAACAAGGGTTAAGCATCATAGAAAATGAAAAAAAATACAGTCATTTTTTAAAAAGCCGTATAAATAAAGAAATTGAATTTTCACAAAAATCTGGTAACCCTTAAATAACTACTTATGTAAGTCGTTTATGTATAGGCACACATATTTGGAGTTGACTTCTTGAAAGTACATGTTAAAACAGTTGTAAAAACACTTTTGTCAAATTACTTAAAGAAAAGTCATTTTCCTCACACCGGGCCGAAAGTGCGACGTTCCCGCCCGGTGCCAAAACGGGAATGTGGCATTTTCGGCCTCGGTGTGAGGAAAAATAGTATACGCTCCACGGGAGGAAAATTTACACGAGCTGTGGATTGCCCAAGTTTTTTCCTCCCTAGGTGCGTAATATACTATTTTTTAATCGCACAAAAAGAAAATAATTTGTATGAGTAACGCTTGAGTATTTCTTTAATTTTAGTCTTTTGTTCTTAGCAAACGTAATTTCTACGATTCTAAATCGGGTTTAGGTACCAAGATGTGTAGTTCTAACCCGATTTAAGAACTGTAAGCTATACAGAATTCCGTGTAGTGAGTATATCTAAAGATGTCAAAGAGTAACTCGAATATTAAAATTACCGCGGAATTACTCATATATTTTTCGTACTTCGTAAAATACGTTTTAACTATTGTATATTTAGTGTGATATCTCTAACACGCTTCGAGCACTGTCGCATTCTCCATGTACCTTTGCATTTTCTGGCTAGTCCAGGAATAAATTTAATAAATATAAAAAATAAATATATAAAAGTGACGTGATGAGAAAAAACTAATTCCCGAAATACTCGCGGTGCTCGTCCCTTCCAAGACTTATTTACCTCGCGGTGCGCAGCTCTCGAAATCTCGACTCGGCGCGAGGAGATTCCCGGAAGCACGGCGTGGATCGCGAAGTCCCGACGGTTCTTGGCAGCTCGGCGTGCACGCGGCGGTTCGCGTTTGCTTCTTGGAATCGGGTTTGCAGTCACGTGTTTAAACTCGACCTTTTGGAAATTCAAACGCGCGCTCACGCGTGTAATAATTTCGGACTTGCTTACTGGATTTTATGCGCTGCCCCACATTGGCCACGCCATTTTGTGACACGATATTTAGTAAGTTAATCGCTAGTCCCGATTGCCGCATACAAAAGTCTATCTACCTTATTGGTGATCGCCAAAGTATTTAAAGGCGCCAGGCGATCACATAAATGCACACGATATTACTATCAAAAATCGCTCCGGTTGAGACTCAACTCTCGCGTCGGTGGGGTCCTCGCGCACAAGCCGCCACACTCTTACATACACGAGTCTCCCTCGCGAGGAGACTGTTCATCCACTACTCGACGTTCGCATATATACTCTCTCTATACACTACGCGCGAGTCTTCCTCTCGGGGAAGAAAGCTCGATCACTACTTCCCGGCGGCATTCCCGAATCACTCTCTCACACACACGCACCGTCTGTTTGACGATATCCATGCGCGCTCGCATTCAACAACCACTTCTTACCACTCTCCCTTGGAGGATGTGACCACTCACAGCACAAAGACCTCGAACTTGCGGGTTCCCTACGGGTTCCTCTTTTTTACTTTACTTCGCTTCGATTTTTTTACTTACTTCGTATATTCTAGCCCTCCTCATTCACAGCACTTAATATTTTCAAAAAGTTTTTACCACACTGATGCATGCACAAGCAGATATTTTCTTGTTTTGTAATCAACAGGTGGCTATTCTTTACTTGGCAGGTTAGAGTGCTCCACTTTTATTTTGGTCTTTCTCTGGAACTCAGATGAGTTTTTCTCTTGATCAGTCGTCCTCTTTCTAAACACCAACGTCTATTAATGCATTTTTGACTCTTCAAACAGTAACCATACGCTAAAAAACAATAAACAAATACATGGACTTTTGTCTGCTTGATTGTTTACTGTATAGCAGGGATAGGTATATTTAAAACTGATTGTCAAAAACGTAAGTTTGCTACAGGTAAAAAACGATGTAACATACTGTACGAAACTTTCGGGCTTTTCTAAAGTATTTCACATGAACACCACACAACTTGAAATTGCAATTTAAATTATTAAAATTTGACTGCTTTTATTAAAACAAATTAATATTGCGCCGTACTGGTATATCGTGAATTTATTGGGTTGGTAGTAAGTACAAGTACACTTTATAAAGTATTACTCGAAAAATATAAAACCGTTTAAAAAAATATTGAAGAAAATTTGATATGAAATTTATGTCTGGACATGGCTTTTTCTTAAAATTAAATTTTAATCAGTTTCAACGATACTCTACCTATTCATTAAAAATTTATCAGAATTTTAATGATTATTTTCAACAGTGAAAACAGTTCGACAACTTTTGAACATAAAAACGAAATTTTCACAAAAATTCGATTTTTTCCGTTTTTCATTTTTTATTTCCAATAAAAAACGAAATCGAATTTCGAAAATCGATTTTCGACGGGTTGCAGGAGCATATTTTCAAAGAAAATTTGAACTAAAAATGCAATAAAAAAAAGTTCTTTTTTTTCATCATTTTAACCCAGGTTTGCCCCCTTAAGTCTTTTATGCTTGAAAATAATCGTATATTAGCAACATATTAATATTCAATTAAAATAACTGTTCAAAGGTTTATGTATTCTTTGTAAAATAGATGAGCGGCATTGCCCTCTTCTCATCTATGTCATGCATTTCTTTATTTCTATTAATATATATCATGGAAACCTAAAGAGAACTTTTCCGCCCTCCGGCCGGAAAGTGCCAACTTTATCGTCGCTGCGCGAAGCGAAGTTGCCACTTTCCGGCACCGTTGAGTAGAAAATAGTTATTTTCAATACTAGTGCGAGAAAGCGATTTTATCCTCGTGTGGACGTTTACGCCCGAGCGAAGCGAGGGTGAAAAGGCCACGCGAGGATAAAATCACTTTCTCACTCGTGTATCGAACACTATTTTTTTATACGACGTGT
>UXGD01007505.1:0-10825 GCA_900474315.1 Torymus auratus | reverse complement strand
GAAGGAGTACAACAAATGAGTTTTTAGTTAATGTTATTTAGTTATATTTTGGTAAGCCATCCAATGCACTTTAATGCCCTTTCATAAAATTAGTAAGTAAATAAAATATGAATATTTTGTTGCGAGGTCAATCTAAGAAATGGATAATAGTTAAAAAATCGTTTCATCATAGCCATTAATTAGCCTGTTTTACTAGCTATTTTTTAACTTCTTACCCATTTCACATACACTGAAAAAATGGTATGTAGCAACGATATACAACAAGTTACTGCAAGCATATCGTATGGGTGCTAGACCTATAAGCATTTCTTTGGCAGCCCCTTCTAATACTGACATTTCCGGTTACAATATGTTTTACAGTATTTAAGCTTTTAACGACAAATATTGCACATTAAGTCGAACATTTATAAATATTTTGTAGCTTTATTGTAGACAAATTGACTTGAAATCTTTTTAATGCCTAATTAATTATATTCCGATGAATTGTAAATTTGGATAGTTAACTTAGGTTATAGTTATACGAATGTGACATACATTTCGTATGACTCTGAGAATTTTTCATTCTGCAGTGACCTTATCCTTCGCCCGAACTTTGTCTGGCCGTGCTCAGATAATATTTTTTTCAGTGTAGATAAATTCCCAGCGTCTGTACCAATGTTATATAGCTTAGTTATATAACTTATAATGTTATAATGTTATATAACTTATCATGATTTAGTTTTTTACTATCAAATGGATTAATATTATTTCTCAAAACTTCAATAAATTCGTTTAATTGTAATTTTTTTTTTTCAAAAAAAAAAAAAAAAAAAAAGTAATTTTTTTTTTAATTTGATGGTTTTCTGATGGTGTAATGTCTTGAGATTTTTACCGGCCACATAATTCGTAAGCATGAGACGAAATTGCTGATTTTATTCCATGGATTTTAGACCATCGTTTACGCGTTGATATGGAATCAGTAAAATGTGATATACCCGTGAGCTTCTGAGCAGCATTGGCATTAACAGTTTGCTGCTAAATCTGGATGTGTTTGTTCAACTTGTATTGTATATTACCATAATATTTGTGTAACCATCGTGCATAATTCATTTGATTAACTAGGATGAACCTATGTGTACGTATATACACTTACACACATCTACTCTTTTAATTCGTATACCTGTATTGAGAAGAGGATCCGACGACCTCGTATTTCCAACGTATTTCTACCTGCTTTATGTGTTTGCTGCCTAAACCTATAATAGTTTAAAGCGTTTCGAAACTTCTCAATTCGATTTTATTTTTTGCATTATTCATTTACTTTTATTAATTTTTCTTGATGACACATATTTAGATGCACTTTATTTTTGCATAATGTATTGCAGTTTTAACGACACAGTGCTCACTAGGCATAATGATTTTTATGGTTTTTTTCATGCATCTTCCTCAATTAGCCTTCTGCCATTGCATATATAGTTGACTAATATTATAAATAATGAAACAAAAAATTGCCAGAACGTAACCTTATTACTTATAAATTTTAAACTAATGGTTTAAAACGATGTGAAGCCGAAAAGCCGTTTCACCAACTTTTGACGATATTTTTCATATACTTAGCCATCACTTGGCTTTCTGGAAATTGATATCCAGCTTTTTAAGCAATAACTAATACAAAAATAGGATTGCCCGAACTTGTAGTGTACCTTATCATTAAAATTTAAAGAATTTTTTTACAACTTTAGCGATTTCTGGCAACGTTTAATCCCCGACCTAGACTTCTAGCAATAATTTTACGTAATTTCTATAGTTAAAAACTATAAATACACCAAATTTCAGAGCTGCACTCAAAGATTTTATTTCCATTTGAAATCAACGTATTTGAGCGCCCGCCCACGAGAGCGACTTTCGGCTGCAGCGCTATGTACTTGTTATCTACTAAGGAGGGTTTGTATATAGAAATTTTCACTGCAAAATTTTTTTTTCGTAGCCAGCTTTTAGACTATTACCAAATTATAACAAAAATTGATAAATTATTTCAGCATACATACCTACCTCCTTTTTTCTATTTATCGTGAAACTAATAAAATGTAATATTTTTCAAAAGGATTCGAACTACATAGGATCTCCTGATAAGTGCGGTTGTGCCTCTAATGTAAAAAGATTGAATGCGTACGACTTGCACGAGCAAGTATACATAAGATTTTAGTCGCAGTTTGGCAAATTTATTAAGTATCGTAGTGTTCCTCTTAAGTTTAGAAAAAGACCTCTTTCTATAAAATCTTTACCCTCGTAATTTTTACTGAAACCATATCTTTCATACTTGGCATGACTATATGTTGTTTTCGACGCTATTATAAATCATTTTATTCGATAAAAATAACTGTCCAGGAATGGTTAACCATTCTATGCAATTAATTATGTCTGCTAAAATTCCTTTCAAAGCTTTTAACTCTCGCTTTTGTTACAAACTGCCTGAAACAATTGAATTCCCTTGAATTTTTACGAACAAGGAAAATGCAAGCCTTCTGGGAAACGAATTTTGGAGGAGCTTTGAGAGTCGACTTTTCGTATCTAATAATGAAGTCCAGTTTTCCTAACTTTATTTCATAGCTCCTTTCTCTTGAGATATGGCGATCGAGGACGATCTCTACGAATATCGCAATCCCATAGTTCGTTTTCAATGGAAAAACGAATGTTTATAGGGGTCAAGAATAATATTAACGGACTTGTGAAGATGTTTTCTACAAATGTTGAAGACCGGTCATCCCATTTCAAACTCTAGACGTATTTTTGTTAAGATAGCGTGCAAAATTTCATACAATATCTCATGCCAATTTAGTCGTGTCTTATTATAGAACAATTTTTTATTTAAATAAATGATTATAATAGTTTTAGTCGGTCAGATTATACACGTGTAACAATACACATCTACAAATAGAGAACAATTAGGTGTTGGTTGGAAGAGAAGAAATCGAATGGATGATTGCTATACTCAACAAATATACGTCTTTATCATTTTTCTTCAGGTTTTGGAAATTATGACGATAATTCGATTTAATTCCGTGATTTTGCCACGCACCATTTAAAAGCTCATATTTTTCAGTAAATTTTTTTTAATTAAATTTTCGATTTTCAAAATAAATTGTATGGGTATAACATATTTATGTAAAAATTATTTATTTCAGAATTACAACTAGTTTTACTTATGTACATTTCACAAATGCCACGGTTCTCTAAATAAAAACCGACATTCTCATCTCGAAAACAGATACATACACACGACTTTGGTTTTCAAAAGAAACACAAATTAAAAATATAATAAGGAAGCATAGCGGACGTCATCGAGTCGCTCGTCCTTTCGTTGCCAAAACTCGAAATCCCGCCATTCGCCGCGAGAATCAGCTCATTGGGACGAAAACAGCTCGCTAATAGCTGGTCTCCTCGTGCAGCAGCTGGTGATGCTCATGGCCGTGCTCCTCACTCACCTCGTGCTTTTCCTCAACAATGGGATGATGATGATGCTGCGGCTGCAGCTCCACGGAGGCGGTGTGGTGATGCTCCTGATAGCCGTAGGTGCCACCCGAGTGATCATTTTTGCCAGTTGTGTGAACGACTGCATGGAAGCCGTCTTTATCCGCGCGGTAGCTCACCGTGCGCAGTCTGCCGCCCGGCTCCATCACGCTGTACTCGCCCGACACGCTGCTACCTGTACACGCAAAGAAAATTAGCGATGCGTACGTGCAAGTATACTTTCTATGCTAATCAGCGCAATGTGCGTTTGCTTCTGTTCCGCTAGTTTGCTTTCGCGAGGGTTCAACGCGGATGTGTGAGTTAGCTGATGCGAATGCTGGAGCTTGAGAGGAGCGTTAAATCGATTTTAAGCGGCGAGCAAACTTTTTGCGCTTGATGAACTTTACGTCTCCGCTTCTCTCTCTCTCTCTCTCTCTCTCTCTCTCTCTCTCTCTCTCTCTCGCTCGCTCGCTCGCTCTTTGGGTTGTACGTATGTTAATTAATTCAATAAAACGGAAACAAAAATTATTCTGCGAAATTATAAAAGATAATCTGAAGCCCTACGAACCTTCGAATGTAATTGAGTTCGTAGAATATTTTATTGCAACTAAAATATATACCATAATATGAAAGTGTTTATAAAACAAAGCAAAAACGATTCAGGGAAATTGTAAATTACAATGAATATCGAAGCACTATAAAATAAATTATTAATAATGGAATTCTATTCTCTTATAGGTTTTATGCTAATAATGGCAAACAACTACAGATTTTCCATGAAAAATGTTTATCAAGTATACATGTAATTTCAGTGCTGTCCCAAAAATCAACGTTTACAATACACTGAAGAAATGCAAATCCTTGGCTTTGCGTAGAGAGTCGTAAAAGAAGTATAAAAAACACATAACAAAACTTTCTTATATTTTCATGAAAACGCGAATATCTATAATATAATGTTGAACTCGTATATCGTCTCGAATTTATCTTTGCTTCCATTATACGGCACGTGCACTCGCATTCCGGCTTTTACCCGCTAAGCCTTTCCCATATAATATTTTACAATTTTCGTTTTTAGACGAGATCAGTTTTGAAGAAATTTTCCAAATTCTTTTTTCTTTAATTAAGAAGACAATTCACAGAATGAGAGAAAGTCTTTTCAAACAGCTCGTTCATTTACATAAGGCCGGTTACATTTGCACAAGAAAGAACCTGCGTGAAATCACGGGCGAAGCGTCCCTGCACGCATTTTCACCAGATGTGCATATAATTCGCGCTTTACGACCGAACGAAAGCGACGAGCGAAGAAGACGAGTGCAATCGCTGAAAGTGCAATATATGCTTGCGCATCTGTTATCACTCACCGTCGCGACTTTCCTTGTGACTGTGAAAGTCACCCGTGTGGTAATCCTCAACGCCGTACGCGTACTCGTATTTTGGATGTGCCACGTAGTCCATCACGTAGCTCGGCTCGTGCTCGTGTAGGTGGTTGTGCTCTTGATCGTGGCTCAAATGATGATATGGTTCGATGTAAGGAACCTTCACCTCAAACTCAGGCCCCTCAACAGGCCCGTGAAAATGCATGAACGAGTTGGCTATGGATACCTCGTGGTGGTGTTGGTGATGATTGTCGTGCTCCGAGTTGGCTATGGATACCTCATGGTGGTGCTGGTGATGATTGTGGTGTGCGTCTGAAGATGTTTCGTAGTTTATGAGACCTGCCTTCGTGCTATCCGCTAGAAGAAGGATGACGCCCAGCGTGGTCCTTATTATCTATTAGAAGCAGTAAAATGGTTCGGTACAAAAATTAATGTTCATGTCATAAACATTCAGGAAAGATAAATAATTGTTATGAATAAATATATTAGTTATTACCTACTAATAAATGTACAATAGCAATGTACATAAAACATTTTAGTTAAAGCGCAATTCTTAATATTATAAATTCAATTTAGTAAGTTTGATTGATTCGCAGTCTACCATATAGACTAATGCCTGTAATAATAATTTAGGTATTTAGGATACAGCGATTCTGATTTAATTATTAGTTTAACTGTTATAATTAATGAATATTCTAATTAATAATTGAACAAAATTTTGTTTAACATTTCAAAGTGTTTTCTTCGCAGAATTATACATAGAATAATTAAATATCAGACAGCACTATAAATTTCTTGTTTCAACTGTGGCAAACAGGTTTCAACTGTGGCAAACAGATTTTAGCGGGCATTGGAGAGTCGATTTCTGGTACCTAAAAATGAAGCCCAGTACTCACATTCCGTCAAATGGGCCCTTTTTCTTGAGATATGGGCAATTTAGTCTCAAATATCGTTTATTTCGTTTATTGAGTGTCACATTGCAAATATTTATGATAAGAAAACGAGCAAAGAAATTTATAAAAGTAGCAAAAATTTAAGCCCTGGTTATTAAAGAATATTGATTTTTCAGGAAGTTGCAAGTAATCAAAGATAGTTCTTCATTTTAACCGATTAAATGGATCGTATTTTTAACCATTTTCTTGTGCTATCTTTCATTGCTTGTAACTTCCTGAAAAATCAATATTCTTTAATAAACCGGGGCTTAAATATTAGCTACTTTTATAAATTTTTTTGCTCGTTTTCTTATCATAAATATTTGCAATGCGACACTCAATAGAAGAGACATCATTTTTTAACGAAATAGAGGATATCGAGACTAAATTGTCCATATCTCAAGAAAAAGGGACCATTTGACGGAATGTGAGCACTGGGCTTCATTTTTAGGTACCAGAAATCGACTCTCCAATGCCCGCGAAAATTCGTTTTCCGCAGCTGGAACCGTCTCCTTGTTAGTAATATGTGCAATTCTTTAATTATAATACTGGACAATTTAAAACCACTTAAACTACTTTGTGTTCAAATCTCATTATATTTTTAATATCAGTAAATTATGTATTTTAATAAAACTCGTCCAATGAAATGAAATCGTGTATGGAAAAAATGAAACAGAAAGTACTAAATTTTTGCGAGATAATTTAGCTTGCATATTCTTTTTTTTACGAAGTCACAGTTTTATCTGGTGAAAATACTGGGGGAAAATTAATGTTGTTATTACGAAACGGCTACACGTATTTATTACGGAAAACGTAATTACTTTTATAATTTTGGAAATATATTCTTTCATTAATATTTAAAAATCTCTTTGCAATATCTGCTGCGGAAAAATTAAATATTAATTAAAATTATTGAGATACTTATAAAATATGTAGCATTTCAACGCGATTCTCTTCTTCCCGTTAAATTAATTCTGGAATTATTGGAATCTTTCGCAGTCACGCTTCGTATCACGTTCACAAAAGCGAAATAATGCAATTAATACCAACTTGTAACGTAAACTTTTTACTAAAATTAAAAAAAACTCTCGAAACAGCGAGAAAAGGTCGTTTGTATTTCGAATACAGACCCGGCAAAATCAGTCCTGGCATCCGTACTCACATGACACGAAAGAGCGATTTGATTGGTGCACGGTTTTTGATTACGCCTCGCACGAATGTCTGTTTCGAATTGCAGAAGCGTATTTCAGAAAAGGGTGTGTATAGGGGTAGCTGTTATCGTCGCGTTCGACCGGAATGGCTAGCTCACCACCATTATGGACGCGATCGAATTCGTCCGCTTACACACGTGTGGGCAGTCGTTAATTAAAAACTGCTTGTTAACGGCTGTGGCCTGATTGCCAATCCAATATCGACAAATTAGCGGCTTCTTGTATTTCGCTTTGTCTCGTCTTGGGTTTCAATTTGCACGTGTAGTGTTTCAAATTCTTCAGCGTTTTTCGGGAAAGGCAGAAGCGTACTATCTAGTGCTTCAGTATTTATTTTACAAAAGCAAACTCTTTACTTTACCTTACTTAACTTTACTTTCAGAAAGAATCAAACTTTATGAACTTCATTCTAAACAAAAAAATCTGCGTAAATGTAAAAAAATGTTAAATATAGAAATTGAAGCGTTATACGACAATAAAGGAATTTTTTACAAATTCTAGTTTTGCTTTGCGTCAATTACTTTAATAAATATATGGCAAAAAGTAGCCTCTATTAGAAAACTAGTAAATTTTCTTAGAGTACAATGACATACGATATGATTTTAAAATATTTTCGAGTTTTAACGCTTCCACTTAATACTTAATGTTTAGCTTACTATTAGATGATACTCTCATTGTTGTTGGATTTTTAAACATTTAAATGTAGAAACTATGGCACCCTCTGCGCACGAAAAATGTTAAAAATAAAGTAATCTTCAACTTCTCGTATATTTCAAGATTGGCAAAAATACAATTAAATAACATTTCAAAAATGTTTCATACTGAAAATTAATGAGCTACTTTAGATACAAATAAACATTGTTAAGTACGCATAATGTAAAAATTTGAACATTTACGAAATGAGAAATATTTTGGTTATTAAATTTGTTTCTTTATTGAATAACGCGTTGTCTCACCATTCCCGGCAGTTATCTACTTACACATGCGTAAAATCCTTATTGAACAGAGATTCAGTTATACGTTTATTTTGTAATATTATGTTAAAAAACGAGAAAAAATACGCTGATATATTATTATACTACTTAATTGTGTTTAAATTCTAAATAAATTAATTACATTCGATGTCTGAATTTTTGATTCACTAAGAAAATGACGTATCCCGATTTATGATCAACTTTTATTTCATAAAAAAGTCTTATTTTGATCTTTCGTAGTTTAAACTTATAGATTTAGTTAAATAATGGACATTTATGATTTTCTAAATTAGTTTGTCGTGATAAATTATAAGAATAGGAAGCTGTGACAAAAGATCAACAATATGGTTTAAATCATGAACTTAGAAGCAGTGTTGTACACCCCAACTATACGAATGTATAGTGTTTGAAAATTCTCAAATTCAGCTCTTAGATTTTATTAAATAATAATTATTGCCTATAACTTTTTTCCTAGGTCGATGGTGTCGTACAGACTTATTGTATCACAGTTTCACACTTAAAATTATCCGTCCCACTGGATCGCACAAAAACTGAAACAGCCGCGTATAAAGCCATTTTCAATCATCTTCCCGCCATCGTCCTACTGAATGACCTCGTAACTTTCACTACTTCTTTACATCTAATTTACAACTTTATAAACAAAACAGCGATCTGTATATACCTTATATGTCATTTTGTCTACCACGGTATAAAAACGGCAACCGAGTCGTAACTGCAACTGGACGCCGTCGGCCTTCGGGCTTTTATACACCTACCTCCTGGCACATTTTCTGCATACGCGCAAACGGCGCGCATACGCATAAAACCCATCGCTGCATCTTCTTTCACCGGCGCATCCCTCTCACTCTCGTGCGAGCTCTTTCTCCATAGCGCGTGCTGCGCGTTGCTCTTCTTTTGACGCGCGCGCCGTAACGAGCTGTCTCCGTGATTGTATGTGTATATGTGTGTGTCTGTACATGTGCGCATAGCGAGAGCCGTGTACTTTCACTGAGGAACATGTCAATAGTCCAACGAATATTTTCGAATATCGTGTTTTTCAAAAAACTGGCTCGTATATTTTTTCATTTTTATTTTTATTAACTTTATACTTTTTAATACTAACATAAAATGCAGTTCTACAAGTGTCATTTAATATTTTGAACTTACATTAGCAAAATAGAAACTTTTATTTAATGAAATATAATTGATTATTTATTTATACTTTTTAAATCTAAAATAATAATAAGTTCATTACTGCAGAATAGTGAATATCAACTATATCAATAGGGACCAGGTTGCAGATTTTGCACTTCATGCATCCAGAAGTCCAGAAGTGCAAATTCTTTTCGGACTTTATCGCAATCAAGTCCAAAAGTCTAATGTGTTTCCAGACTTTAGGATGCAAGAAGTCCAATTTCCGAATATTTTTTTTTCAGATTTTTTCCTAGAAGTAGAAAGCTATGTAGGTCTTAAAGCAGAGTTCAATGATTGCGGTGAAGTCCGGAAGCACTTTATTTTTTTAATGAAGGGGTACTTCACAAAAATGAAATTATTCAATAGTATTTTAGTTTTGTTTAGTGAATGAAGAATATATATAAGAATTCGAATTCGGAGCAAAAGTTGAACTTTCTTCACATAAGTTTTAATACTTCAAAGCTGTGTTTTTTTTTACTATGAACATCTACTTTGTGTATCATTACAGGTTCCTAACTCATTATTAAGTGTAATAAGAATAATAATAATAATCATGCAAATATAGTAAAAAATGAAAAGCCGGTAGGCCTGAGCATTTTACGCCTCCCAATGCGTTCTACACTTTGTTCATATTAATGTACCGACGATTGTTTCCTGTACCATATGCCTAATATCCATACTTTATGTGACTCTGATACTTTTTCCATGTTGGCAAGGACGATAACGAGGATGTCGGTATCAGATCATTTGATGACTACTTCTTTTTTGTAACATATGCACGATTTTCGTCGTTTTTCGACCTAAAAAGGGGTCCTAAAGTGACTTTTTTTTTATCGGTTGGATAAAAAAATACTATATTTGCCCGGCGGGCGCAAAAGGATCCACGTGCGCCCTCCTTTTAAGGCCGCTACCCTAAAATTCCATAATATCGCAAAAGTTAAACTTAATCCACTACAAATTTGTGAATGCATGTTTTTATGACTTCTTTTATTCAGAGATAAATCCAGTATACTACTTTTATTTTAAAATGAACATCTTCTCATTCGCACAATTTTGTGGCAGATTTTTGATTATTTTTAACAAGTTTTTTTATTATTTATTACTTCAAGTATGAGCCTTCAGCTCGTGTTAGCTCACCTATACGACTCGTACTGCAAACTCCACACTCGGTCTAAAAAGGCCCACTCTGTGCTCTAGGTACACAATATACTATTTCTTCTTGAAGTTGACAAACGAAAAACGCCATTTTTGTATCGGCTTCATCGTGGCCTTCGCATTTCAAGTTGGAAACAAATAATTGACCTTGCAAACAATTGACGATGTGTCCTCCACTTTGTATCGCAAACATCTTTCGAAAGAAACAAAAACTTGCTTGTCTCGTATTATATCTTTTACTGAAGGTTCAGAGCCTCAATAGTCCATTATAAACAAAATTAATGATTTTTTGAAATTAATATTTGTTAACTCTGCACCAAAATCCGATTATCGCTTTTGATATGCACCTAATTAAAATATAAGCTCCATTAAAATATAATTAAGATCGATTAGTATTTTTACGCCGTTGTCTTATGTTACGTCCGGTGACGTATCATTCAAAACAAAACTAATAATTGCGTCAGTGATTTTCTCGAATGTAGAAAATATGTATATTC
>UXGD01007504.1:0-10827 GCA_900474315.1 Torymus auratus | reverse complement strand
AATTATCATAGTCGAACGAAAAAACGTCTATAGTTGACTTCAATTTTATAGTGAATCGTCGAAACTTTGGACCCCCCAATTATTTCTATAAAAGGTTATTAATGTAGATAAACGGTAGGATTTTATATTAATCAATGATGAAATATTCATGAATGGCATTACTAGCTAATTTCCCAGTTAAATATTTTAGTTGCTACCGACTGCATTGGCAAGCATTATTAAATCTGATTAAATTTATATCGTCAAGTCTACCGCTAATTGAAATAATTTGAAAATCGTTTTCTACACGTAATTATACTATTTAGATTATACGTATTTACAGTAAATTTCAGTTCGGTTTATTTACCAAAATTATCTCTAAATGTTTTCTGACAATATAATGTACAAATAATGTTGATCACTTCTAATATACCGTAGAGACTGAGGCAACGTTGTACACTTTTTTATCGTAAATGTTTTTGTTATGGTTAAATTAAATTTATAATTTTGTCGCTTTAAGATAAATTTTGGGTAAATATAAATAAATTGACATTTTCACGTCGTATTTCCGCAGATTTTTATTACACATACTTAAGCATCAAAGTACCCGAGTAAAAAAAGTTAATAATACAGCCAATGTATATTGCCCAAAGTATTGATGATGTATACGGGCAATACGTAAAAGCCACTTTTGAACCACAGGCCTTATTGGGTAGGTAACATGGGTAAATACAGCCACATATTGCACACATTATGGTATAGGTAAAATATTGTCAAATACATTGCTAATACTAATTTTTTCAACCCAGGTGTAATATTAGCTACAAAAGACATTTATGCCCAGTCTCGCACACTTCCATTACCAAACTCACCAACAACCTCGTCATTCTCAACATCACATTCAAACACCGAGCATCAGAATAAAAAACAACCATTTCGTATAACATAACATCCTCTGCTCGTCACCACGGGGAGAATCTTACATGCCGGACGAACGAAGAAAGCAGCGCAGTAAGTATATACAGATACGCCGGCAAATGCGAAGGAAAACGACGTGTCGCCACAGCAGAACGTCCGCACCGACGTCTATAAAGGCATAGGGAAAAAGACGCCAGAAAAACCGTTCTCGCACACACACACGGCCACCTATCGAGCTTTCACGAGTCGTCGTAACGGCCGGTATCTTCTTTGGGAGGACAGGACACCGTTTTCTCGTCGGCGACTATATGACCGGTGATGAGGCGACGAGGCGGGAGGTGAGACTCCCGCGGACTCGTTTGCGCGGCGATTGCGTTTGATTTTTCGTGAAAGCAGCAGCAGCAGCCGGCGGGAGACGTCCCAATGTCCACGTCGGCGTTCCTCGCGTTCTTTCACTTGGGGCTCTCTATACGTGTGGCCCGAGAGAGACCTGTATGAGACTCTCCGGATCGTTGGGAATTTTCGGCTCGCGTTGTATTGGGTCGGGTATACAACTGCGAGTCTTCTTATATACGGTCTTTTATGGGAAAATTGTGTGTGCCTGTGTATACAGATGCGAGAACAATGTGTGAGGTGTGGTGAGAATTTTCCGGGCTTGTTATGGCTGGTCGAGGCTCAAGAGTTAATTTGCCTTTTGAAATATTGGAGTCAACTTTATGATACTCTTATATGGCATATACTCGTCATATACAGAATAATCGTATATTCTTCATTTGAATATTTATACGTGAAATATATTTCGATAAAAGGACCGGCTTTGTAGCGTATAATACTATTACTATCATGAGAATATCGAATGAAGGTGGAATATATAAAACTAACTTTTCGATAATAATGATTTGTAACTTTATCGAGTGAGCATTGCAAATTGAATAATAGAATGATTCAATAAGGGTTTAAACGATCTGCATCGGTTGTCTTTTTCTATATGTAAAAGTGAATGTTGGGAACAATTTTGTTGCTTGAATAAAAACTTGAATTCAAATTTGGCATAAAAAATTATTCAAATGTATACATCCCAGATGTCTATACGATTTAAATACGCTAATGGACAGCTCAAACATATATATCAATAGAAAATTCCCGCTATATATACACTCCCATTGAACTAAAACCAGCCAGACAGTTTAGCTTTTCAAAGGACACGGACATGTAGCTCGATAAAGAAGAAAAAAAAATCAAAGGTGATCGATCGCACATATAGACTCTAGGCAAAGAAAAGCATTGAAGCAGAGTTTTGCCCCCACGTGAGGGCGAAAGGTGAGGCAAAGCCCCCGGTGTAAGACGACGTGATCGCGCGGTAACGAATCGCTTGTTGGTTTGTCGCATTATATTTGCTTTGGCTCGTGAAATCGGTTTACCTTTATATATATGTGTGTGTGATGTACACACGCGTGGCCTTGCCTCGAGAAGGGAAGGACCGTCGCTTAGAGGATCATAATGGAAGATCTGAGACGGTTATTAGCTCGGACACACACAAGGAAACCCACGGTTTTCGCCAAAAATACCAGAAAGATCCTTCGCCTCTCTCGTTCTCTTTCTTATTTTCTCGCTCGTTGACGAAACAGCGCGGTAGCGGCTTTGATGGCTTTATCGACCCTCCGGGACCGCGCAGCTCGTCTACGGAAGAAAGAGAGAAAAAGAGTCGCCTCTTTCCTGAATTGTGGACGCGCGCGCACGCATTCTCTCGCGCCCCCTGACAGAGAGAATGAGAGAGAGAGAGGACACGCGCAGTCTGTTGTGTGTCACGTTCTTTGAATTATATGCGGAACTTCTCTGCGTATGTATATATCGTATACATATAAATGCGCCGTTGCGTGCACTGGCTTTATTCATCACTCGAGATTCGGGGAAAATCGAGGAGAATTGTTACGGGATTCTCTTTTCATGCCGCTTTAAAAGTTAAGTCCCCCGAAATTCCACGGGGGGATTTAACGCAGCCCAAAGAGAAAGATCGGTAGACGTGATCGTTCTTAAATACTTTTCATTTTAATCGAATTATCGAATTTTTCGTGGCTCTTCTGTGGCGCACGACAAATTTACCCCAGAATCGTTCGAAAGGTCATACCAAGTCGTATCAAGTATTATTTCACGTGGAAAGGATATTATAATCCTGTATAAACGTAATTACAAAGCATTTGCCACGAATGATCGACATTAATATATTATAAACCCAATGATAGAATCTGCCAAGTTATATATATGTTATAAAATTATAATGAGATTCATATGGATGAAATCGTGTATATGCTTTCATTATATGAATAGAATATAATAATTGTTCAATCATTTGATTATATTATATTTATTGCTCGATTAATTTGATAATTGTCTCTCGAATAATCGATGCGAATGTTATATTAATACTTGTTATTCGATGAAACGATTATCACAAATAATTATAAACGCGTATTATACAAATGATTTTGATATGATGTATGGAAAAGAATAGAACAAAGAGAAATGAAATGCGTTGCGAAGAGAGTTCATTTTTCACGTTTATTGAGGACCAATTAGTGATTCGGCATGACGAGAGAAACCTAGGTCACATCATAATAATTATGATTCAATTATTGGAATAAAATTGTTTTAAAAAGTGATTTTGATAATACCTCATTTCTCCAGCCGTTTTTTCGTTTTGCGCACTGAAAAATACGTTAAAATGTATGTAATTCAACATACTTTGGAACAAATTTCATCAAGCACGTCACACTTATATAGTTGAGAATCTTTTATACATTCGTTAATTTCCATCGCCCGATAAAGTATTCCGCCAATTACGAGGACAACCCAACCTCGCAACGGCGTATGACAACACACGTGCTCCTATATCACGACTGACCATTGTCGTCCACGCAATTTGACCGACGCGTTTCAAAGAAGTTAGCTCGCACCTCGTGTTTTCCAACATCCCGCGGTTTGGGACGCGCATAACAGCCACGCCGCTCTCTCAAAAGCACCGCAAACAAAGTTTTCGCACAGAGAGAGCGAGAGAGAGAGAGGGCGCGAGAGAGAAAGCGAGAGAGAGCGAGAGAGAGAGAGAGAGAGAGAGAGAGAGAGAGAGAGATGCTGTCAGCCCCTGCAGGCGGCTATTTGTCAGCGACCGGTTTCATGCACGCGCGTTTGTAAGCAATTCGCGTGCGCGCTCGGTCACAAAGCAATCGAGGTGTATATAACACGCGCGCGTTTGAAGCCTCGATGACGGACTTTTGAGAGCGAAGTAAAGAGAATGAGAGAGAGAGAGAGAGAGAGAGAGAGAGAGAGAGAGAGAGAGAGAGAGAGAGATACCCGACAACCCAAAATCGTCGGGCAAACGGTATGATGAGAGTGCATGTGTGTGTGTGTGTGTGTGAGAGAGAACGGCGATTGATTGCGAAAACTTTGCGTGAATGGCCTAGTGCAAATGAACGGCCCTCTCTAGCCCATTGTCGAGGGGTAATGTAAACGTAGGCCAGCTCGTGTTAGAGAGTGGGAAAGAAATTGAAGCTTTGCAAGTAGTTTGGGGAGAGCAGCGTTTATGCGGGTTTCATTCTCGTATATAGTCGATGAAAATTGTGCAAACAGAAGCTTGATTGCACACTTTATACAGAATATTGAAAAATTCAGTTTCGTGTGATGAATATTTATTGTATCTATTCTGTTTTACAAGAAAAATCGAACATTAAACTTTTTTTTCTTTGTAAAAAATGTTATATTGATAAATTCTTATCGACGTATTGATGAATATTTACTTTCAGAGTAGTAACTTTGAACTCTATTTTATTAAATATTTTCTCTCGAATGTTATACAATGAATAAAGCTATAAAAATCTTAATATTCAATTTATTTATTTTCTTGAGCACGTTAAAAAGCATTTAAATATTTGACAATCTTATTTATACAGCAGATTTTCCGTATTTTTAACCGTGTAAGTTCAATGCTTGAGTGAATAACTTATTATTTTCCATATTTTCTTTAACAATTTATGCTCCATAAAAATAATTCCTCCTCCAAAAGGAAATACTTGAAATAAATAACAAATGATATTCCGTTATCGAAAATAGACTTATTTAAGCCTAAAATACTGCATAAAGAGCGTATATACCCATTCACGCAATAAAATTCTCCTCAAGTCCATAAATTACCCCTAACGCCCCTTAATTGTTTTACTTAATAAAATTTATCCCGTAATAATTGGGATTAAACGTGCATCAAGTTTCCTCGACCTGCTGCTGCTGCTGCTGTTGCCGCAGGAAACCATTGCGAATATTTCGAGGAGAGCAGGAGGCGCGCATCTCGCTCCGCGCGAAATTAGCGATTCCTCTTCCAGGTGCGGATGCGCACCTGCTGCACATATGGAGAACGCATTACCGGTGTTATTTATGCAGTCCCTCCTGTGCATTGTCTTCGCTCGAGTTTCAAGATTTCGCGCGATAATTAATAAACAACGGTTGTTTATTGTAAACGTCAGCATTCAACGTGTTTGATAAATGTTTCAAACAATTGTAGTATAATAATGTCTCATATTTTTGCTCATACTAGCAGGTAAGCATGAAACCGAAATAATGAAGGTTAAAATAAAATTATAAATTAATTTTGTTACACCGAATGAAATTATTAATTAAAATTTTATTGAAATTTATTAACGGATAAAAAATAATATATTTGATATATATTTCAGTACACTTTCGCTTAATTAATATCACTCAGTTTTACTTCACTTCACTTTATAATATTGTCAGAATATGTAGCATGAAAATACCAGAAATAAATTAATATAAATTAATTAATAAACCATAATATGAACGAAGATTATTGTTGTATTTATATAATTAACATATTTACGTAGTATGTAATATAAATACTAGAACAATGTACACGACTGTAGTGAAACAAAACAATACCGTATTATTGACAAATGTTTAGATCTAAACGTATTAGTGAAAAGGAATATTTCGAAAACCATTTTATTTATTTTATATTTGATAAAGAGATTATTTTGTGTTTAAAAATTCAGCATCTATATATACGTGCTTAATAGAGGCAATATAAAATCTCACCTTGATTATCGCGAGCTCATCGCCTTCGCAGCACATAATTTCGACCATAATTGCCAAATCGTTGCTAAACCGCCTATATCGGTAATGCGAAACCACACATCGCTGAATAACGACAGTTTTGACCCCAGAAAGTGGAAGAGTCCCCCATCGAGCGATAAGGGCACATAGCTGAACATAAAGCAAGAGAAACGGCAACACACGCAACACATAACGGCAAACAAAACGAAAAAAAAAGAAAACAATTATTCGGCAAACCAGCAAAATATGTGAAGCGTCTATACAAGAGAAAACACACGCGCGCCGAAATGTATTATATAGCTGTTCACACACCTGTGGCTCCCGCGTGGAGCTTCGACAGCAGGGCGAGAGGTGGCGGTAGGTACCGGGTCGACTTACCACTTTACCAGAGGCCGAGGGTGGCAGCACCGAGCAGAACCACTGTTAGAGCTTTCTGTCGAACGATAAGAGAGAGCTTTCACGTTGCCAGCAAAGCTCGAGGTGCGGGTAATTCAGGAAGCATGCGCGCGTGGTAAGTAAGGTTATCCAGCTGCGTTAGCTGTTGCTTTTGTTTTACCGCGAGTGATAATGGGGAATCGTGTGGTATTAGTAGCTGATAAGAAGCCCGTGCTTTTCTACTAAGTAACAAGCAGATGTTTTAGGATCGATAGATTAGCGTTGATACGAAAAAAGAATTCACGAATGTTAAGTATTTATTTAACATTTGTAATGAAAATCGTTTTTTAGAATCAAGGAATCGAAAAGTTTTGAGAAATCATTTTTCCTGTGTGTAGACTACTGCTGACATCTTGACAGCATAAAAGTATTCAAATATTAGTTGTGCGATTTCTTATATGATAAATCTAATATTATCCAATTCTGCAAAATACATGTGAAGGAGCTTTTTACTACACGTACATTGTCTTTCCTAAAAAATGTAAACATTCATCACCAGGCATTTATTGATAATGAATAGTAAATATGAAAATGAAAATTTCATTGCTCTTTCGATAACAGAACCAAACAATTTTAACTTTTTCGTGTTCTTAATAACGTTTTTTAATGTCGTCATGTCGATTAAGTGTCGTTTCTACTACAAGAAACAAAGGCGAAATTCAAATCATGTGTTAACATTTATTCCTGCTATGTGAGGGACACTGCTTTTTTAAAAGTTATGATTAAAAAAAATCATCCCATTCCTTTTTTTAATTTAATAACGCTAAAAAAAATCCAGGATATTTTTACAAAATTTTAATACGTTATGTAACTTATCAAGAACTTAAATGTTTTTTTTATAAGATTTTCTTTATTTTTTTACAAGAAAAAGATTATTATTAAAAAAATGCAATTTAGTTATCTAATGCATAACACGAGTAAGAACTAACATATTTTTATGTAATTTTTAGCAGAATCTGTTTATTCCGATGAAAAACATGAATGGTAAAATTTGTTCGAATGAACACTTTTGAAAAAAACCTTACGAGTGGAATTCTATTGAAATTCTATTTGAATTTCTGAGGTATACGATGTTTTTTGAAATGCGAAATCATCGTATCATTATTTTTAAAATATTTTTTCAAAAATCTCGATGGTATGAAATAATATTTCGTTTATTATATTCTGAATAAATTGTTTTAAAAATTATATCCTACTATAATTGCCTTTATGATTCCCTTAAATACTTGATAAATAACAATCTCAAAACTTTGAAAAGTTGAGTTTATTCAATAGATTTAAATTGTAGATTCATTTAACCGTCAATTTGAATTTGATATTTTGTATGAAATTTCCATATGGGGATAGTATTTGCAATTCCATGTACGGGCATTCAAATTTAAGCATAAATTAGACCAAATAAATCCAAAGAAAAGGAAATCCGATTTATACAGAGACAAGTATTGTAAAGATCTGTCCCATTAGTTCATAAATCAGTGAAGCGAAACGATGGTTTTCATTTTTTGTCACTCGATTAAGAAAAAATCTAGTAAATTAAAGAGTACATGCAAACTCAAAGAACAAGGAGTAGACGAAGGAGAAGAAATAACGACAGGCACGTGCAGCCGTCCTTGCCAGGAAGATGAGCGCGTAATTAAGAGCGACTCTGTTCCAGAGATACAGTGTGGACGAGAGGTGCGTGTCGTCGGGATGATCGCGAGATCTAGATAACGAGCCGTTCCCGAGTCTAACGCCTCTCTTAGCCTAGCTGACAACTAACTGTGCGCCTCTCTCTCTCTCGCTGCCTCTCTCTTTCTCTCTCTCTCTCTCCCTCTCTCTCTCTTCCTTTACCGGACTTTCAGTACGGTGTTCGTTTGTTTATGAGATGCGTAAGTGAGAGTCTGATACACACATTCAGGTAAGGAAAGAGAAAGTGAGAGGAATGAGGGAGAGATGTGGGATGAGGAAGATGAGGGAGTCCTGATCAATTCAAACGTGAGTAATTTTAAAAATAGGGTTTATGGAATAGTAACGTTAAAAGAACGTGAAGAGAAAATTCATGACAAATAAAGGATCCAACTATTATAGTTGATTAAATCATATTTATTGAAAAACAGTCTTTTACTTATCTTTCTTTTGATGATTATAAAAATATTTTATACTCATAAATTGATTTTCAGATTTCCATTGAGAGACTGTAGCTGTGCCTGTGTTTATGTTTTTGTGCGGATATCTGTATCATATCGCATATAAAATCATAGCATAAGCTAATTTATTCTTCAGAAATACTTAGTTTTTAAAGAAATCAATTACATTACTAATGATACCTAAACAAAACTACTTTAAAACCTTTTTTTAATTGACTTTCATTTGAATCTAAAATGTGCAATGCAACTTGCAAGTGTAAAATCCCTGGAAGGGGGTACGAAAAGACGAGACAACACAGAAAATTCTGCCGAGAAAGAAAACAAGATTTGTATGTAAAAGAAAAGGAGGACGAAAAAAATAGTTCCAACCCTTCTCTGCAGGACCAGAATTCCAGGCTCGTTAATCTCCTCGTTGTCTGTCTTTCTATTTCTTTCCCTCTACGTCTTTATTTCACGTGAGCGCCAGGCATGGCTACAACGTCGAGCCAGCTAATTTACGACGCGATTTGACTGAAAATGCGAGCGAGCAACTGAATCGTACATTACTTGATTTCTCATCTTTTTAGTGCAAAGATATTCTTAAGCAAGTTTATCGTCAAATCCATTTGTTTATTATTAACGTAGTTTCATCATCACAGAAAAGTATTTTGAATATTATTATATCTAAATACTTAAAAGATATTATTGTTCAAAAAATTTCTGCTTGAATATGTGTGCAAATTTCTGAATTTTTCAGGACATAAGTTGTTGAAATACTAGAAATGGTTTACCTATTAGTTCAATAAAGATGACAAAATGCAATAAAAATGTTAATCTATAATTATTATATTATTTTTTTTTATAAATGAAACTACAACGAAGTTTTAAAATAACTTGAAAAGTTTTCCCCTTTGAATATAATTTAATTATTACTGCATCAGAGTGAAAAGCGAAATCATCCATCACCAGACTGGACGAATGTTATCTCTGTGCCTGAAAGGGCCCAAAAAAGATAAATAAGTTAAATCAACATTCGAAGAAGAAGAATTTCAAAGTGCGCGACGGAACACGATTTCCTTATCTAGTGAAGATATTGATTAATGAATTACTCTTATAAAATCCGACATGGTCCCATCTACGACGTTTAAAAAAATATGTCTCTTCTCGATCCTCTTGCACACCAAAATTGGGGTATGCGGTCCGCTGGTATTTCTCCTTTTCCTTATCTCAAGTGTTTCGAGATTGAGTATGTTTTGTTTCTATTGCCCCTAATTAGATGCCGTTTAAAAGTCCCCCAACCTAACGAATCGACTAGTTCGCTTTTTTTAAAAAAGAAGAGATGAAGATTTACAAAAGGAATAGATGAAATCGTGGTAGGTAGAGGAACGCCAGGGTCCAAGATAATCTTAAGGCGAACGAGTTAAAAAAAGAACATTAATGTAAAATTACTGTTAATGAAGATGAACAAGGATCGTAATTAATTAATTTTTCTATTAACTTGAAATTTTTTAAAGATTTACATTACGTTAGATTATTTGATTAGGAAATATCTGAAATATATTCATGCTGATTTTATATTTGTTCACACTATTTATTATTGATTAATAATTGAAATATATTAGTTATATTAAATTTGACCCGTTGACCTGCAAGCGAGATATAAATACACAAGTAATAAGTATTGCGAAATGTCCAAGTTAAAGTTTTAAATAACTTGTATTGAAAACAGTTCTGTACTGAAAATCATAAATAAGCAGTAGCTAAGAAGATATTTAATACGATTTATATGTATGCGGGGTTTTTCATATAGGCTTTGGCTAAAGTACTTATAAAAAATATGAATACAGGCATCTTACGTTATTGATTAAACCAACATGAATTGAAACCATAATTAGATTTTAATTTTTATACTGATAGTAAATATTATCAGCAAATAAGTTTATTTTATTTTCGTCAATATGACTCTTCTGATTTATATAAAAATCCTAGATAATCACTTATCGGTCCACTCCAGCATCACAAACGTAATTCTTCACTAAACTGTATTTAAATGGTTTTACTGTTGATATTTTAATAATTTTCTTGAACCTTTGTGAATATAAGAAAGACAAGAGAATAGAAACAATAGTATGAAAGTTTAGTAGCGTATTTATGATAGTTTTAAACATTTTAAACAACTATCTTTTTTCAACACATGCATGAAAAAGGCCCTTTTTCTACGTAGAAAAGTGAATCGAAAATCGAACTTTTCGAGCGTCTGGCGAGGCCTCCC
>UXGD01007503.1:0-10828 GCA_900474315.1 Torymus auratus | reverse complement strand
ATGAAAAAAGACGTTCTTTTTTTTAAATCGAAACCTCGCAAGACGAGCTATCTGCTGAGGTTATTAGTTTTCATGTACTATGCTTAGTTTTCGTAGTAGAACAGATTATAAAAAAAGTATGCTCTAAACTGTCCCACTACTACCTCCTTCACCTTAATACTTTTCATATTGACTGACAAGACAAGAGATAAGTTTTCAAGAATTTCCAAGAGCGAAACTATAATTACAGAAATATTTTATTGTCTCGCTCTCATGCAGTCCTAAATTCAGTATTCCAAACGGTTTGCTACTACGTTTTTCCACGTTCACCCACTACATTATAACAGAACATTCATCATTATTTCTGATTTAAGAAATGCATGCGACTTGTGCACGTGCAATTCTTCTATCTCCGAGCCCGGCTTATGTCGAAACCCATTTCGAAATCCGCGCACATTCGAGACATTCCAAATAAACCGTATAAAGTCTTTCGCATTAAATTGCAAAATACGCCGAGACCTTAACAATTTTACTGTCAATTCGAAATATAACCCAACCACGTCCACGTGTCGAGTGTATCCCTTTCGCGCTGCTATACCACGAATTCAGCATATTTTGACAGACGATCGACCGAGCATGCGACACATAATTGCGCGACAGCCAATTTGTCTACGCGCACTTCTGCGATTTGTCGCAATCAATGCGTGCTATAGAGACCCGACGCGTGATGATTGACGTGTGAGAGAAAGAGAGACGCAGAGACTCCTCCGCGCTCTCGGCGGCCAATTGCTAAAGCGCCTGGCAAATTAGACGGTTTATTGTTTGGGCCGTTGCACTTTTGAAATCGAGAGGGGGTGAGAGACAAGACGTGTTTTATGCCGCGCAATCATCGTAATTTGTTGCTCATAATTTCTTTTGCCGTAAATCTTGACTATGCGGAATCTTTCGAAACGCTCCGGTGGAATTCTCATCGTTTGTGAAAACTTGATTTTCTCATTTGTTTGATGGGTTTAGCGAGTGGTAGAGGAGAACCAGTGCGAATGACTTGCTCGCGGTGGATTTTGTTTTCGTTTATCTATTTTCCTTTTATAGTTTTATGGCTATTTGTTTGACTTCTCAGTGTGTTAAGGTTCTCGAATTGGCCTTATGGATGTAATGGCACGACGAATAAAAAAAAAAAAAAACAAATTAAAATTAATGGAGACAGGTTAGAAATATTACAAGTTTGCATTATAAATTATGTAACGTCACGTATAATTGCCCCTAATGACGGTACGGTATGCTGAAGATTGTTATTCTTATGGTGTTTTGTTATTCTGCAATCATTTTAGTAGAAAATTACGATTTTAGAGAATATTGTTTTATGAGAACTTTAAAAGTAGTATTAAAAATCGATTAAAAACTTCTGGAAAATATTATTACTTATATTCAGTTACTTATTGTTTTAAACTCTTTAATATAAATATTGCCTTCAATAATTTTCTGGTTATTCGGTGACAATTCCTTCTGAACGTTGGCTCATAAATATCAAAGTAAACCAAAAATTTATCGATTGCTGCTTAAATTACCTTACTGGTGACTTTGAGTTACACGATTCTATGTTAGGGCTAACCTTGTTACCAACCAATTCGTATGACCTCCTTTCGAAACTAAGTATGTATCACCCAAATAGACATTACCAAATGAGTTTGTGTATAAAATTATCACTATATTATTCTTCGTAAATTACGTTATGTTCATAATGCAGTATTCTTAGATATATTCCATAAAGCCTGATTATGTATATCCTTCATATTTAATCAACCCTTATTGCGCCTTACATCGCGACTGCAACGTTTGAATGTATTTATAGCAATATTCGATAATGTGGTATATTCTATGGGAAGATAATTTTAACCTTGCAGACGAGAAAATTCAATTACGCGTTGTGAAATTACGTATAATCATTATCAAACCCGACTTACTGCAATGTTTGCGGTTGAATAAAGGAACAACTATTATAGGATTGAAATCCCGTTACTTCAGAGTTAAATCATTCGCGGAGCTAGAAAAGTTTACATCATAAAGATGTAAAGTTTATATCATTATGATGTAAACTTCAAACTTTACATCATTTGGCGCAGTTTCGTAATAATTATTAAATAACTGTACAAAGCGCATATTGCCGCGTTTTTGATAGCGCAGACAAAAATCGACGCGAGCGTATCTAGGACATTTTCAAGGTACGACTAAAAAGTTTGCTACCTCGGCGTAAGCAAATGTGGTTACGCATGCAAATTACATTTAATGCGCCATAAAATAACGCGAGTAATTATTGGGCGATCCGCGCGGTTTAAACAGCCGCTAATTATGCAAAATTTATGTAAAAATCTTCCAAGAAGATTCATCATCGTGATCTATGAAAGAATCGCGTGTGTTTATTATTAATTGATGCAATTTTCGTGTAAAATTTATCACAACCCCAATCCGGTGTGTCGACGTAATGTGTCATCCGCAATTAAAGCAAAACTATATCAGCCCCGAGCAAACATCCGTAAATTAGGCATACAGGTACATAGTAACAACTATTTATAGCCTCGCAAGCGAAAAAGTATATATAACTATAGCAGCGTATCATCTCACTGAACAAATCTCAAAACCGCACGACGTAACCATTCAGCCGAATAACCAACTATACCAACGCCAAGCGCGCTCGTAAACACGAGAACTAGTAAAAACACAGCCATTAGATACTTAACGAACTCGTCGGCGAAACGTCACCCGCTATAAAGCTCACTCGCTCGCTCGCTTGCTTCCTCCCTCCTCTCTTTCTCGCGCACACACGCACCTCGTGTGTCAACAACGGTTTTACAATAACAATAATAGGTGGCGAGGAAAAAGCCGCGCGGCGTGACGTTTCGCACTTGCACATATATACATACACGCGTACGAGCATAATATATCCTCTCTGTTATGGCCAGAAGCGCGCGCTCGCGAATTACGTAATGCACGCCGCTCCGTGTGTCTCGTTTATGTAATGAGGCGGCTCGTCGCGCGCGGATAGTATGTGTAGTCGAGTTACCGGCGAGCACCAGAGCATCCCTCTCCATAATATATACGATGGACCTCTGCGCGAGCTGGCGGCGCTGTACTATATGAGAGCGCACGCTCGATTCTTTTTTTGCGTGGTGGTGTGGGTGGGGGTCGAGAGAAGTGGAAAGGGAGAGGTGAATGAATGAGATGCAGAGGATGGGTGGGGGGAGGAAGGGGTAGAGGATTTACAGTTTTGTTTGGTATAGTTTCTTTTGTTAGTTTGGTGGAGTGATAAAAAAGGGATGATGGATAGAGTGACAGAGGACGAGTGGAAAGGCCAATTTTGGAAAATGTATCTTTTTGAACTAGTCTTTGAAGTTTTGTTAGGGGAAGAAATATACGTTGTCTTGAATTGTAAATGGTAAGAAAATAGTAAAAAAAGAAGAAGGAAGTAATGCGAATGAGCAGAGAAAGATCAAAGAGAAGAGCAATGAAGAATTATGTAAACGCGGGAGAAGAAAGAACGATGGTATGTAGTAGGCTGCTGACACCTGGAGGCAAGAGCTTGCACTTGATGGTGCTGGAATTCTCGTTGGTAAAGTCGAGCTCTGCTGTGTGACTGAATGTACTGTACTTCAAGCAATAAATATTTGACGTTTAATTTTTACAAAGAGATATTCGTATGGTTGAGCTTTTTAAATTTTAAATGGTCAAACTTTAAATATTTTAATATGGGGTTAAAAAAACATTTCGAAAATAGAAAAAATCCATCAATCGATTTTTGTGAACGATGAATTTTACATTAAATATTTAAATAAAAATTAATCGATACAGAAGTGTATTTCTTTTTTACTTTTCTCTTTTTTCATGATCTCATTTTCAAATGGGTTTCAAACAAATTAAATATTAAAAATACCATGGAGAAATTTATACTACCTTTCAGGTACTACATTTTACCCACATAAAATATTACTCTGTAACCGTAAATGTACAAGAATGTCTTTGCTACTTTTATACTCTTTTTCTTTATCAAGAACTGTCTTAAGTGGGCTTTGAATTATTTGTACCGTAAGTGCAAGACTTCATCAGTTCAACTTCTCTTTCTATATGAAAGAAGGTTTCTGGATTAAATGCTAACCTTTTAATGCTATGAAATGTCAACCAATGAGTATGACATATTTTTTTTAATTTTAAAACATCTATGGGACTTTATAATTAGTACGATGTACACAAAGGAGTTCCATCAACTTTAAAGAATTGCAAGAAGTAGATATTTTTCTAGTATAATTTAATTTATATATAGCATACAAGTTATTAAGTCTAATTAATACAGTATAAAAGTTATTGAGTAATAACAAGTAAAGTTAATCAGAAATAAGTCTTTCAAGACCATAATTTTGCTTCCTCCTAGAAGAAGCTTTATGATAGTTAAAAAAAGTTTTTCAAGGAACTTTTTTTAAAGCACTTTTACGGTAAATATACAATGATAATTGATTATTTTATTAATTTTTAATATATTCAATTATTACTATTAATTTAATCATTTCTAATATTTTATTATTTTTACAATAGTATACAAAGATATTTTATTATTTTACAATAGTATACCAATATTTTATTATTTTACAATAGTATACAAAGATAAATGAAGAGTTTCCACCATAAATAATATGCTTATAACACAGTTATTGCGATATTGGAATTTTTATGATCATGGGCAGGTGGACTACCTTAATCGCATTGAATTTTAATTATTAATGAATTTTTATATCATTGTAAATTTTTAAATCATTTTAAAATATGTAGAATGAATAAACATATTTTATATTTAAACTATATACTATACATATATAGGAACGATAAATTAATTTTGAGGAAGCTACGTGCCAATGAATTGGCAGTGGTTTCTTATTCTCCATTTATCGAACACAAATGAAATTTTCATTTAAATAAACAAATTATAAGTGCCTTTGGACATTGATAAAAAACTAAGGAAATGTATGGTGATTGCAATATAGTTGTAGGTATATTGCAATAAAAAATTTCTAGTAATATCCCAGAAATAAATCGATATCGCAATTAGTCGTAATATTTCACATACAAACGCAATAATTTTCCTAATTTTATCAAGATACCGGCCCCTACATGCAATACATCACACCTTGCACAACAAACTACAATAAATCATTATTCACCAAATTACATCCAGGCGAACGCTGAGTAAGAAAGTGACCCCACGGTACATAAATAATTTTGATTTATATAAAAATTAAAGCAACGGCGAACAATGCAGTGCATTAGCGTGCGCGCAAAAACACGAACCCACACGGGCCTCGATAGATGGCAGCATCGCCAGGTCTACCGGCGTCCAACAATTCGATTTCCCTTCCCCGCATTCTCTTATTAGACTGCCGTTCATCAGGCTCCGTGAGCGCGCGCGCGCGTAGGTTGATTTATAACACTTCATGAGCGAAATTTTTCTCCTCCCCGTCAACAATATACAAAGAGCCTCGGGCCGGGCTGCTCAGCTCGCTGCTCGCGGCGCGTCAATAATTCACGAATTTTCTCGGGCAATCAAGGGAGGATTCGGCTTCTAAGCCAGACATATCGATTATTAAACCCTCGGCCTCTCGCACCCATCGGCCTCGCTAATCAAGTCGAAATTCTCCCGCTCGCTCGCTCTCTCACGTACTGACTCTCCGGTTTTTTTCGTAGAGAGAGGTTTCGGGGTAGGAGGTGGGCTTTGACGTCTGACGAGAGTCCCGTAATTATCTGCCAGGAGATGCGAGAGTCCACGCGCGTTCGCACGCTCCATTAATAGGCGCTAAAAGCTCATGAGTGCGACTCCCTCACACCTCACACCCGTTTTTTCTTGCCTCTCCCGTTTTCAGAGCTCGCAAAGTAATTTCGCTTTCATTGGGAGAAAGCATTGGGCGCTGATGAAGAATATGATGAGTACGAAATTCATTTTTTAGAGCGAGGACGTGGCAGTGTTATGACACTTTTGTTAATGAGTCTATCATATGGTGTTGAACAGATGATTGAATGGGAACATTTTTTAGGTCTCTTACTTTAGGTGACTTTAGGTATATGTTATTGTTTCATGTATAATGTTATTACCCACGATGTTTTGATATTTTACTATGTGAATACTGAACTATGAATTTTGTTCCTAATTTTAGGAAGAGGCTACGTTGAAACTAGTTTGAACTGGGAGAGGATTCTCGAAAATGTCGGAGTGGATGGCAAAATTGACCTGGATGTAGACCATGAGAAGTCTAGCGAAGCTACTTTGAAAATTTTTTCTGAAAATTGGATTAAATTTTATGAGTATATATATATTTATATACTGCCTACTTCAAAAGGAGACAAATAATGAAATGGCTAGACGATAATGACTGTAATTGTTTAAAGCAGACATACCAGTTAAAAATTTAAAGTATGCACTTCTTATTTTATGCTTTTTTAAGGAAAAAAATTAAAAAAATTAAAAAATCAGACGAAAAATGATTTTTTATTCATATATTAACGTTACAGTTTTATTTTTTGTATGGATCTTTACAAGGCATGATATTATTTCATATGTGTCTTATTTTGTATTTGATGACTATGCAGTCGTACTTGCAAATATATATTTGCTACTAGCTGTAAGTGTGCTGAATTTGTAATCTGCAGCAAAAGTTCTATTTTCGTACCTCTCAAGGCTAATTTTAGGTCTAACCCTTACCCCGGAGTGAAATTAAATCCTGCAGACACGGTCCTTTATTTATTAAATGGGAAAAAATTCATCTCACCCTTGACGTATCGCGTGTAAAACGAAAATGTATCGTACTTAATCTGAATGTAACTAAAGTCACCATCATTCTGCTTAACACGAAGATAGAAAATATGGGTCAATTATATGTAAATTTTTATTTGATATACAAACGGAAGTGTCTGCTTCTTTTTTAACCATTCAACAAGCGAGTCATATTATTTCGTGATTTAAAAAATTTTTGATTATACGTCCCTTGTTAAAGATACATTATTTATGAGTTTCTAAACCCACGTTCGGTCGTCATAAATCATACCTACTATGAAATTTTTAGATAAAACTTTTTCCAGAATAATAAATAAAATATGAAATTCATATTATACAATATAATTATTTGGTTATAACAATAGTGCATTGTAAATCCGATTAACAAAACATAAATTGACGTTAAAGTGTCCTTTATGGAATAATCCTTCAATTATCAACAAGAGAATTGGATGATCATATAAATACTTTCATTACCGCTGTGCTGCCCGTGCAATCGATTGATTGGATTGCACGCGATAGAAGTCGACAGAGAGAAGAAGATAAAAGAGGAATTACGAGGAAAATGCATAAAATTCATCGCTTGGGAGGAGGAGCAGGGGGTATAGTCCTCTCGACAACCATTCGCACTTAGAACTCCTTGCAAATTGTCAGTAAATATAAAGATGAAAGGTGTGGAACTGAAGGCTACTGTTTCCATTTGATGTTACCGCATTTTGTTCGAATTTAATTCTATTCCTACGCTGATTCATTGTATTTGTCTGTCTGTTTTCAGCCGTAATTCAGTTATAAGGTTTGTTTTAGACTTTCATTACAGATAGCTGTGCAGTTTGTTCTTGAAAAACTCTATTAAAAAGGTATGTATTTGAAAGCTGTTTAATTTTAAATCTTTTTTTATTGAGTACGTATATTTTATAATCTTTTCGAAATTATCATAATGATAAATTCTAAAAACTATTCCTGATTTTTTGCAAGACAAGTTTCAAAGGGCCTAAATATTTAGATCCTCCGAGTATTTTTATTCTAGCAATTTATTTTATTTACCGTAAATCAAATTATTAAATTTTAACATTATTCCGAAAATTTATACTTATTTGTATCACAACCTACATAGATGCATAAACCTACTACTTTGAACTATGCACCATTGTTTCAAGAAACAACCTTGCAAGCAATTTTCTAAAATAGCATATCAGCTTTAAGCAGTACATGTCAATTTACAGAAAAGACCTACCGACTTTCTTCTAATATAACGAAACGACGACGACGACAATAACGAATATTGTACTGCAATCACTATACACCTTTCCATAATATCAGAAAATGTTCGTTTCTTTTTATACACATTTGCGAATGACACACTGCCGCTGCGTAGTACCTACCTCTACAATCTCGAGCGCGCGCGCTCTTCATCGGTAATATTCGATTCCACGTTTTCAGCGCAGCGCGCAGTTTAAATTAGGTCCTCGAAACTGCGCAAAAAGAACGATCGAAGAAGTATGCGCTCTCCCTCGCAAACCCATAAAAAGCGAGCGAACATTTATGCGTGCTGACGTTCTTCCTCCTTCTCCTGTGCCTCTATATATCGACCATTCGAAATACTCGACGAAATGGTTACGACGTGCCGTGCGCCGGAAAAATGCAGGTGGGCAAAATATATGGGACGAATTTTATCGTACGGATCGCATCCGGCTGCTACTGCGTTAGGTGAATATATTCAGCGTCGGAGAGAGGCCGGGAAACTCGGGTACCTGTATTTGTTTTCCGGTCGTGGGGTAGACGTAGGCGGAGAGAGATATTTCCATGATTTCTCGCTTTTAATTAAAAAATTCTTCTTTTCTATGATTGTAGGACCGAGATAGAAGCTTTTTTATGTAGAATGGTTTCTTCGCGAGTTGGAAGCCTGCAAAAAGCTTTTGTTATTAAAATAAAAAAGTGTGGAGCTTCTGCAAGATTTGAATTTTGATGAATTAATTATTCATATTATACTCCTAAAATGTTACAAGCCGTTGAATCAAATTGGACATTGTTTTCAAAGTGTTTCGATCAAAGGAAGAATTTACCGGTCAAATAAAACCAAATAAAAACAAATTTAATATGATTGAAAGAAACTATGTACACTCATCTATTTATCAACTTCATGCCTTAATCTTGACAAACCTTTTATTTAAAAATGGTCACAATGAAAAGCCGCTGCTTACTCTTTGGTACATGGCTTCCTCAAACTTACTGATTCCTTTAACGAATTTTCAATGCCAAAATTTTAAATTATTACAGCAATTCAGGACACAATTCTAATTACATTTATTTACGAAGATTAAAAACCGCTGCCAATATATTGGCACGTATAGCTTTCTCCAAATGAATTTATTGCTTCTATATATTTATAGTATATAGTTCAAATATAAAATATAATGTTTTTTTAATAATTGACAACTTGATTAGTATTTACAAAAATTACACATTATTTCTTATTCTTGAAATCCTTTATTAGCTGACACTGATAACATGTCCACACAAAAGTACTATGTTAGAGTCTGTCCACATGCCACCACCGCCATCGTATGAATGCTGATGAGGATGTATATCAATATATATTACATATATAGGTATACGTCACTGGTATTCATGCGGTGGCGGTGGCAGCATCTGGACAGACCCTTAAGATATTAATAATACAAAATAACCTACCTATCTGGAGCGCAACTAACACTTATTCCGTATAAGAGATAATGTTTCTTGATGAAATTTCACAAATATATTGCCTATACCACACACAAAATTGTCTATAAATTGCATTTTTCAATTTATGAAAAAGAAAACGCGATTAATATAAAAGTGCAGCTAAAAATATTGTTAAACGCATTTCTCAGCCTCTAATTCGCCAGCGTATCTAGCTAATTTCATGTATCGGTGAGACGAGCTGTAAATTAACCTCAATAAAAACAAAAGCAAGTAAACAACACGTACACGTAGCACGCGTCATTTACATTTTCTATAAGTATACATAGAGTCGTTCGCGCGTTCCTGAAACATTACAATTTGAAAAGAGGGCTAAATCAATTTTAACCTCAAATATCTCTGAAATTCATAAATGAATTCTTTTACCCTTAGAACATATATAATAAATAATATACAAACACTACATCTCCGCCAAATTTTGAAGAAATTAAAACAATTTTTTTCTAGTTATCATGCGACAAAGAAAATAACTTTGTAAAATAGGAAAATTTTGAATATCAAAAAGTAATCGTACGATCTTGATAAATCTATACCAAATACAAAATTATCTATAAATCTGCAGCTGACTTATCGAGCCGTTCTCGAGAAATTACGATTTTAAAAAAAGGTCGAAAAAATTTAACCTCAAATATCTCTGAAATTTGTGGACCAATCATTTTGGCCAAAGAACTCGACCGAGAACTATCCAACATCTATCTTAAAAAAATTTCAAAGCCTTTCTACCAAAGCGAAGCGCCAATTTTACTCCAGGTATCTTGCGATACTCTTTAAAATACCGAAATTTTAAATATTAAATATCTTCAAAAGTATAATTATATGAACTTAATAAAATTTTATATTCTTGTCACTAGCTTTTTTTAATTTAAAAAATAAAACCTATTTAAAAAAATTAGGTTTTTATCAATAGTTATAACTAAATATAGCTTGTTAGATTCCAGACTTTTAATTAATTTTAATTAATGATTTTAATTTTATAAAGTTCCCGAGTATTTCAAAAACAAAACACAGACTGAAAATTACTTAGAACTACCTTTTAACTTTAATTCACTAAAACGACAGCATGCTTAGAGGAAAGGTAATGATTATAAGGTTTTATGATATAAAGACATAGTCGAAATTTCAATTGAGAGCAAAGCACTCTTTATTGAATAACTCCCATACATTTGAATCTTTGCAGAGAGATCCAGCCGGAGAGTTGTAGGCAGCTGTTCTGAGACTGAAGTAACCCTGCTAAAAATGTTAACTAACGGTTGGCGAGCCGTTGGCCAATTTTGAAATTAAAAACGTCACACCATG
>UXGD01007502.1:0-10828 GCA_900474315.1 Torymus auratus | reverse complement strand
AATAATTTAATATTTAATTATTTTTCAACAATTCAGTTATTATCACTGAATGAATTACTGATATAGGATTTTCAGTGTCAGCAAGTTATGAACAAGAATAACATTGTATATTCTTGTCAATTGCTTTAGTAAATTATTGATGTTTACTGATAATAATTTTGCTGAAGCAAAATAATCTGAGTATATCATTTACAATAAGAGCATAAATTATAGTCGCAGATGTAAATTTCAATAAATAATTTCGATTACAGAACTGCAATAAAAGTGCAAGTATCGGATCAATATTTAGTACTGTTGATAATGAGTATAAGTAGTTTAAAAATATAATATTACTTTAAATAAATTTAAATGAAAATGATATTACAGACATCTGCGACGATTTTACATAAATTTTTCACGACGAAAAATTTGCATTTACAAAATTTTTTTTTTCTACTTGACGAAATATTTTTTGTATAAATTAGAGAATTAATTAGAAAGTTGCAGTATCATTTAAAATTGATCGAAAAAGCAATTTATTATTTACAAAATTCGTACAAAAAATACGTTAAATCTAAATTAAATTTTTTTGGAAATTTTTATTTGTTTTGAACTATATTTTAGAAAGATTTAATTTTTTATTTATTTTTTTTTTCATTTAATTTTTATGATTTTTTAAATAACTACAAATATTAAGTCAGCCCCAGTGTCTATGAAACGCGAAAGTTTGGCGTTAGTTTGATCATTGTTAGTTTGATTTTTGTAAAAATAATAATTATTCGATCAAACTTTTGGACGACATTTGCGAACTTTACACTCGAGAACTTTCAGTTAATTACTGATTATTATTCTCACTAGCGTTTAATTATATTATTCTTACAACAACCTAGTTAGAAATTCTAACCGCGGAAAATGTAAATTCCTCCTAGTATCGCAAGTTCTTTGCTAATCGAGTTGTAAAACGCTCTCGATTTGCAGTTTTCACCCTTACTTTATTATTTTAAGTACGGTATAGAGCTTTTTAATTTTTTTAGCTATATTTTTCAAGATTGTCGTTCTCCGTATTATTTTCACGATTTTTGACAAATCCTAATGTTATTTTGAGCTCTTATATTGCACATATTATGTGTAAATTTACTAAAAAAAAAAAAAAACGTTTGATTCTTCGTTTCTTATAGTTTCGAGGCTATGTTCATTTTTAATTAATCACCCAAAAAAGATCATTCTCGCAAAGTTCATCGACAATATAGTGTAAATATAATATAATAAAATAAAGAACCAAAACGAGGAAAGTATCACTAGTCCCACGTAGCGAAGTAATAATAATATGGGAAGAATATTTTTTCCTAAATAGGTTTCCGTTACCTTTTCTATATTATTAACAATTAAGTCTTCAATCAGTTGAGTGATGCATCTCCTCGATTTAGTTTTATATAAAATAAATAATCAATTCCTATCTATATATTCTACAACAGCCGATACCACGTTCGCGTGGTTGAGGAACAACTCAATCACAGATTATTCTCTAACTTTGTGAAGATACTGTTTAAATTGTTGGTCTTTCTCAGTAGTTCATAAGTTTGTTTGAAGATATCTTTGATCGTTTGGAATACCGATGGGTCGTAAACAGATCTTGCAGTGTTAGTGAAGTCAAATGGTTCTGAAATATTTTAACTTATTATAAATATAAAATAAGAATATAAATATGAGATAACATCCCGCACTAATATAGAAATTTTACATTAATATAATAATATATTATATGTAACTCGCGCGAAAAGCAGGTGTTTGGCGATACGTATGAGAATTGTCACCCGAGCGAAGCGAGCATAATTTTCTTTTTAGCAGTCAGAAGAATATTAAGTGAGAATTTGAGAAAAAAAAAATGAAAATAGTTACCTTCTATGCAAAGATATTTCCATTGATGCGGATCATTTTTTAATGATCGGACATACCGGCATGTCTCAATGGGAATTTTGGCAGCTACACGTACTGAGATTGCATATTGATCGTAACTGAAATATAAAATAATACTTCGTAAAATGATGTTAATAAATTAAAAAAAAAAAAAAAAAGATTGATTACTACACTTACTCAAACGAATCATAGTACTTGAAAAACTCTATCAGAAGTTCTCCAAGAGTTTGAGTATTGCGGGGGTGAAGCACATTATTTGGAATAATCAATTCTTCATTAACATCAATGGTATTAATCTCACTAAGAGGATGAAATTTTCCTTTAAATAAATTGTGCAAACACGGTAGCACGGCAGGAGATACACCACCTATAAAGTTAATGAAATTACATAATGTCAAAAAATAAGTGCAGATATTTTATTTTTCTTTTATGAAGAAAATCTAATATAAGAGAAAATTTATACGAAAGGTAATTTACATTGTAAAAAATGAATCACCATCAGAACCAAAGAGTAGCTAGATATGGTCATGTGCCTTGCATTATTAATGTTTTGACATTGTGCCCACATTTTTACTACCAAAACAAGTGGTCGTATTCTCCAGTCAACTAGAAATTAATTTATAATTAATTCCATTTATCAAGAGAAAATATTTTTGCGAAGAAATAACTTACTTCTGGAATAGCAATACAGCAATTGAGTATTCCGAATACCAACTACATTATTGTAATTCAAATCGACATCTAAATTGTAAACGTTATCGCGTATCTTTAATATAGGTACCTTTGCCTGTATCAATTCTAAATGACTTATGTAATCTGGAATTTAATAATATATAAAAATCACATTATCATTATTTATTAAATTTTCATGTACTAAAACTTTTACCAACCACTTCTTCTGAGGCATGACATTATTTGACCCAGTCGATAAATTGCTTCACTTCTCTGATCCACTGCTGTATCCCTAACATGAAGACACATGTCGACATCACTAACATTAGATCCAAATCCATTTAATGTAGAACCAACCAAATATAATCCATACTGAGGAAATCTTGTCTGAAACAAATTAATAAATTAAATTGTTGCATTCAAATTGATCACAATTATATTTATAAAAAGATTACATTTATAAATAGCCAATATTTTACCTTAATGAAAAAAAAAAGGTATCTCCATAAATACATTTTATGACAATAGGTACTTTGAGTTAATTGATTTTGTTCAAACTTTTCCCATATAGCTTTTGACAATTTATCATAAACAGAACCTGTTAATAAATTACTAGGTTTTTGCTTTACTTGTATTAGATGTGATTTATTAAGAAATCTATCTGCTGGACTGTATTTTGGATAGATTTCTGGTAATATTGCCCCTGTGAATTTTTTCCCTCTCTGTTGTCTTTGTGTTGTGGGACTAGTTCTTGCTATCAAATTAATATGTGTGAAAACTTTATAAGTTTATAAATTGTTGCACAGAAGATTTTTTATTTTAATTAAAATATTTACCTGTTGGATATTTTCTTCTATTTTGTTGATTAGATATTGGAGCTCGTGCTGTTGTGTCGAGGAATTCATTTGATTTTCTGTGATCTTGACACAAATTGCCAGTTGATAAACTGGGGGCTAAGTTCCCTCGATTATTGGTCTGTCTTATATTTTTGTTCCTAAAAAATGTTTGATTTATTAATTGAATTAAAATTTAAGTAATGTAAATCATATTTTAGTAACAAATATTGATACATACTTATATCTGGGTTCTGGTAATGAAGTTAAAGAATCTCTTTCATCGGAACTCTCAGTTTGACTGCCTCCTTTATGGTGTTTATTAGGTGTTGGTGATCTAGAACTGAAACCACTGTCACTATTATTACATGACTCTTGAAGTAATGCTAGATCTTGGTATGAGTGCCTTTTGTGTGCTAATTTATTATTATTCCAGTTATGTTTTTTCAGAGATCCTGCACTCATAGGTTTATAATTCATTCGTGGTTGACCATTTGTCATGGGTAGACAATTAGATACATTTATTCGCTGTGGAGTTGTAGGAACATTATTTGGGGAATTCATTCTTTGTGACCAATGTGGAGGTGTTCCTGCATGTATACCATAATTAGGACTTTGCATTTCAACATTGAAACGATGTAAAACTTCAAAGGGATATGATCCTTGCTGTAAAAAGGTATGCTAAGTTAAAAAAATATTTATTATTAAAATTGATAAGTAAAAATGTTAATGAATAAAATTTTCATAGTGGAAATGTAAGCAAAAATTTCATTTAATTTTAATAAAATTGAAGTTTTTGAATTTAAATGAAATTGAAATTTATAGCTTACAATAAAAATTAATTATATTACAAAGGAGATTATTATACCTGCGTTACACGATGCCTATTATGATTTGAAGTATTGCGGTTAAACTGAATGAATTCTTGATGCACATGAGTTGGACTACCAGTATAGAATGCATGACTTTGAAGAGGTAGAAATTGTCCATTTGTCTGGTAACCACCAGTTACATGCACCATTGTGTGAGGCGAAAAAGTAGACTGATACATAGTCAAGCTTTAGTATTTGACGATGATTACAGCTTTGTTAGGGTTACTATGCTAAGCAATATTTAGTACCCCTAATGTACTTTAATATAATGTTTAGTTCCAACTATTAAAAAAAAAGAAAAAAAAAAGAAAAATCTTTGTTAAATTCATTGAATTCACAAATGACGTCCCATTTTTAGTTATTAAATCTAATTTAATTCTAATAAAAAGATTTAAAATAAAAATTCGTAACTACATCCATGTTTTAAAAATTACTATTAATTAATAAATACTCATCATAGGCATGTAAAAATTCTTGTATAAATTACACAAATAATCATTGATTTCAAATACTCTTATCAAAATTGTACAAGCAGTTAATTAAATGGTGTTAAAATTATTATGAACTATTCATACTTTCTTGAAATTTAGTTTTATGATTAATAAGCATCTACAATATGAACAATACGGATAAATAACATAAATAAAATTATTTAATTCAGAGTAATTGAGATATCAAGATGGTCTCGTATGGGGGAGTAAATTACAAGCACTGTACAACTTTGATCAAAACACATTGGCTAATCCATTAGCAGTATAAAGGCATCATTAATGAGAATCAGTACACTAAGTCTATATCATTCAAAATAGATTAGAAAAAGTTGCAAACGCAAGTGAGGTTAAAGGTAAAACGGCCGGTCGTCACATCGCTAATGTACATAAAATCAGCAGTGAATGAAAGCAAGGAGAAGATTGAGACAACGCTTTTAAAAATAAATTATTACCTGGCCGCACGCCTCGCTGCAATCAATAAACAGTCGCCATTTTTCGCCAAAAAGCGAAGAAATCCTAAATTCGCGATTTCATGGTACGTACACACGGGGGTCGGTCTCTCTAGCTCTACTGCGGACTGCGCCCGCGCGGTAAGAGAGGTGACTATATTATAATATCCATACGCGAAAACGTAAACAATCGCCCCCCCTGTGAGAGAGATGACGGGCCGAAAATTACCCCGGCTTGTACCTACGTCTGTGCGGGCGCGAGAGTTCGAGAGAAAAATCGATTGCGGGCGAGGCGAAAATCTTCGGAACCCGCGCTCATCGACTCGTCGCACTTCAGCCGCCGTAATGATCTGTGTCCATTTGCCGAGAACGGACTCAAACGGAGAGCCGGCTCTCTCTGGAATCTGGATGTTTTTGAATTTTCGAATTTTCCAGCCAGGTTCGTTCGACTATGGTGGTAAATTAACCAATGTCGACGGTCTAGTGACGTTTGTGACGGACAGAGAAGTCGCCATTTTGGTAAATTTTGATGCACTTGCTTTGACGGCACACGGCAGTAGCAGGCAGCTCTTCCGCTTGAATTTTATCCAAACATATATGCGTACTTACTTATATTTTTAAAAAATCTTTAAAATAATATTAATTGTCTTTATGTATACATATGTATTCAATATAATTATATTGTAAGGAATGAAGAAATAAAAAAATTATTGCTCAAATAAATCTAAAAGCTTAATATAAATTTAAAATATTATTGCTTTGGCGCCAGAATTGCTCGAAGTTGGTAATTATAGTATAATAGAGATAGGTAGGTATAGCAGATAGCTACAAGGATAGGGTATAGATATATGTGGTGCTGGTGCCAAGTGCCACCATGGCTTTTACACTGTGGACTCTTTTCGAAGCTACCCTTTTAGTATTAAATGCTGCTTGTGTTTTACACGAGGAAAGATTTCTTGTAAAGTGTAAGTTTTACAGTACTAAAATGTATAAGTTCCATTTTTATTGGTTACTTGCATCGGTTTCAGCCTGTGTATTACAAAGTGTATAGGTTATGTTATTGTTTATCTATTCTATAAGTTATTGTTGTCATATATTGCATTTATTTGTAGTACCTACCAATAATTTTGTTACAGTTAACGGTTTCAAACAACAATTTAAAATGCTAAAAGAATATCCATAATTCTTCCACTCATACTTTCAGTGAATAAAAAAACTTTTGTGATTTGAATGACAAATGACTTCTTATTGCTTATTTAAGTAATAAAATGAATAATAAAATTACAGATGGCTGGGGAGCAAATCAAAATGTACAAGGTTTTGGAGAACCACCAACAGTCAAGTCACAAATATTAAATCTATTGCGGGCCATTCGAACAGTTGTCAGAAGTAAGTTATTGAAAGTAGTGTTTATCTACAAACATTTATTTTAAATTGTTTTGTAAGCATCTTATCAATAAAATATTTTTAATTTTGGTATTTTTAGAATTTTAGAAGTAGATGAATTATTGAAGTTTGATTTTAAAAATTGTAAAAGTTTTTAATTATGTAATTATAGACAGCGAATTAGATTGATGAGTAAAATTTTTTAGATAATTACGACTAAATTATAAATTTTATTTTACATCGAACTTGCTATTAATCTTATTGCTTTAATATATTAAAATATATTTAACAATTTATACAATAGAAGTTATTAATTTAGTTTGTAGATGGACTCTACTTTTGATCCAAAACTAACCTAGTTATAGAAGAATACAGAAAAAAATCACAGAACTAATTTTTTAATATATTTTTCAGTTCCATTAATATTTCTCAATATTATCACAATAATTATAAAATTGATTCTTGGATGAAGTAATAAACATTCCAACACAATGTACATATTCCAAGGATGCTGCGCTTAAAGCTGGGCTGAAAGCTGACATGCTCAATCTCAAAAAAACATGAAATGTGAATTTATTTTTCCAATGTTCAACAAAGAATAAATAATTTGTTGAGATATCAACTGAAAAATCAAAATTTGAAAGCTTCAATACTTATTTTTATTTTTTTATTTGTACCAAAGAAATATATATTTATATATGTGAAAAGTTTACTAACGCAATAATCTTAATTAAGATAATTCTATGCACATTTGAAATAGATTACATAGTATACAATTGTCCACAAAATTGTCTACAAATGTACTTAACTTAATATATTGAAATTCATTAATTTGCTAGATTTTCGCTGTAATATGTTTTTAATACCTCAGTAATAACTTTATATTTTCTTTTATTAAGACTTATTAGTACTTAATTTTCAATTATGTTTCCTATAATAAATAAAAAACAATTCGTTTGTTTGAGTAGCATTAAAAGTATGTACAATTAATTTAATACTTGCCAACCTTATGTTTTTGTTAATTTTCAATACATTTTTTATTTCTTGTTCTTAAAGACAGAGTGATTATGATAATTTATAAATAGGATAGGAAAGAAAAGTTTTAAAATAATGTCAAATTTCGTGTATAGGTATCAGATATCTACTGCTCTAACAATAAGATCTTGTTAAATGCAAAATAGCTATATTAATTCTCAAATTGATCCATCTAAAATTTAAAACACGTTCACGTCTCGCCCATGTCTGAATTGTACTTCCTTCCTTTATCAACTCAATCACTTACCCTCCAAAAAAAAAAAAAAAAAAAAAAAACTACCTTCAACGACCGAATCAAAGAACCTCTTACTCATCTTTTACGACCCACGCACGGTCCGCTCCTGCCCATAAACTCTCTCTGTCTCTCTCTCTCTCTTTCTCCATCCTCAAAAATCATTCTCCCCAACAAACGCGCAAATTAATATAGCCACAGCCGCGCGCTTATAATCACTCAATCCCGTTTCCTTTTTTGCACACTCGGGCTCGTTACGCTCTTATACTGCATTTCGTCAGACGAGCGCGCAAAAAGCGCTCGCATTTCATCCCGCGTCCGCTCATTTCGCACGCGCGCGGTTCGCGCTTGCGCGCGCGCTCTTCTAATATGCTCTCCTTGCAAAATTGAGCGTCGGTCTCACGCTGCGAGAGACTTTCCCTGCGGAGCGCGCGCAGATGCGCGAGAGATGGCCGCGCCGATCGTATCTGCGAGCGAGCGCGGCTGTGCGAAAATTCATATATATTGTTCTGATTGAGCGGCCGGGTTTTGGCTGTGGCAAGTGTACGAGTAAATTGTGTATCCGGCGTTGCGAACGCTGCGGGCCATTGTTTCGAGGATGGAAATCGGCTCTGGAGCTCCAGCGAGCGGAAAAGGATTTTTTTTTCCAGTGGGTTTCACACGTGGGAGAAACATAGTGTGATGGTTGTAAATGATGTATCTTTGACGTTTAAGATCTTTTTGGTGTTCTTGTAGAGTTATATGTAAATATTTTAACCATAAAAAGAATTTTCTTTCTTTTTTGTTTCGAATGACATTTATTATTTCAGTTATTTGAATTATACCTAGGTGTTTCTTTATAAGCTGTGAATTCATTAGAATGGAAATAACGCATGTAATAATAAATAATGAATAATGTCAATGTCCGAATTAAAAAGGTTAAAGTTTATCGTTACTTTTCATTTATCTAAATCTCCTCATTAAGTGGAATAAATCTTGTTGGGTAAGACGAAAATTCAGACATAGTCAGCTTTCGTATTAAATTTGAATTTTTATCGTGGAAAACCATCTACACACCTATCCATAAAATTTGGAAGAAAGGAGAAACGTGATACCACTTAAATACAAATTAATGACCGAATCATTTCCGCGATAACGTCAGTATGTTTATCAAGAAAAGTACGTAATTATATGATAAAACATTGATTAATGATTTCAGCCAGAATAAACAATAAATAAGATATATATATACTTATTATAATATTAACTCATTCTTAAAATATATATTATTATCGAAAGCTTCATCGGTTTGTCATATAAGTTGCAATAAAAAAAAGTAAACTTTAAACAAATATAAGTGAATTTCAAATAACAAGCAAGACTTTTAGGGAAGGAATTCCGAACAAAAAGCCCTCTTAAGCAATCGTCAGAACTTTCCACCTGTTAAGTCACGGGACGGTTGTGAATAATAATGATTTAATTTGCGTATAATGTAGTCCCGTCAGGAATTTCATCTTGCTCTAATTGCTTGCTTGCTTGCTTGCGCACACGGCTTATATATACGGGCTGTATGTATGCGAACAACGTCATTAATTGCTCAACTTTCTTGCGTTTTAACTCACTGGCAAAAGAGGAAGCGGCGTTCTTGTGCTTTATGGGTTAATAAACTAAAGTAATATGCAGTTAACTATCAAAAATTCGAGTTCGGTTACATTAGGCCGGCGATGTTAAAAGAAAACACGTTAAAGTCCGGCCATCCGATTGTTTTGGACTTTTAATACTTCGCTGGGGAGAGGAACAATTAATTCGGCAATTAATATGCCAATAATAATTAGCGTCGCGTGGAGAGAGAAAATCTTGGAATCCAAAGTGAATGAAAACAGTCGCTTGGTGATACATGGGCCATTACTTGGGAATTTACTGCTCAATATAATGGTGAGCTTGTGCCGGAAGTTTTCACATGTTGTACACTCTATCGAAGTACAAATTAATTGATCGTCACTTCACTAAATTATCTTTCTCTCTCTCTCTTTCTCCCGTGGTGCAATGAAACGCAGCTTTGGCCATAGACGAAATCTATTTTGTGTGTGTATACACGCAAGAGAGAAGGCGTGGAGAAGAAGTGAAATGCAATTATATTTTCAGATTAATGGTTTTGTTTTACACGGACGGAGGTAATTGAAACTCGATGATGAATCCTTTATAGGTATTATAGCGAGAGAGATTATCAGAGCCCTTCGACACCGCTTGCTCGACTGTTCGAATACCTTGGCTATCAATTTTCTTCAATTTTACGTAACTTCGTTATATTGTTACGTACAACTTTTTTTTTGGTCTTGTAATCTATCTTAGTATAGCATTGTAATTAAGAATTATTTATGAAATGGATGTAGCTCTTAATCATTCGTTAATCATACCCTTTTACGTTATATAACAGAGAGTAAAAATGAATTCACTTTTTTTTTCTTCTTTTTTTAGAACGTTGATGACCGTTTATCGTCATGAGAACGTGCGTTCGTGACGTTTAGAATTCGTTGCAAGTGTATATACGAATATTTCAAAATTTTTTATAGATTTGGATGCGGTAAGATATACAATGTGAAATACTTTCCTAAGAAACAGACAAAATAAAAATTGTTAAAGTTGCACTTTTTGCCGTACTTATCTACATATATCTGTAGCTTCGAGGCATAACAACATAAGTCCACTTTTTGAGTTCTTGAGAAAAACGGGTTTTAATGTTCAAACTTATATGTAAGATCGAAATAAACGAGAAAGGGCGCGATACTGTACTAGTCAATTGACACATTCAAGACACATGTTTTTACACGATGGTATTACCAGGTTATAGATTTTCTGCTTTGTGAAAACTCGAAAAAGGATGAAGTTCTGTCGTTACGCCGGGAACTTATCTAAAAGTGCTGTTCTCGTTTATTTTCGGATCATTTTCGTGAATTTAATTATGGATTCGGATCAAAATTAA